>APFE030159956.1:3916-67001 GCA_000404065.3 Pinus taeda
ACCATTTCACCTCATAGCTAGCCCTACGAGGTATGAGAAGGCTCTCTCGGGTCAGATTCGGTAGATCTTTCAATATGATAAGCTGACCAATTAGAAATAAAGATTTTAGGCTAGTAAATTGATAAGGGGGGTTGATTTAAATGTTTTTGGTTTTTTGGTGGCAATTGGAGGAGTGCAATTTAGGGTGTGGGGATTGAGCACAGTTTTTGCAGGGGGATCTTTGGGGCAGGGTAGGAGTGAGCGTTGATGCTTTAATCTGAGATGGATGATCAGGGGTGATAGGGAAGGAGCTAAAGAGGGCAAACAACCATTTGAGTCCTCTCTAGATAGTAGAAAACATAAATTTTGAACAAACTAAAAAGCTGAGCATGTCAAAGCATGATTCAAACTTTACCACTTCATCTGTCCAAATAGAAGCAAAAGAGAGATGTGGAATACATAAACAAACTTACAAGAACATGTAGAGAACACACCATCAACACAACAATCCACAAGAATCCACAAGGATGTCTGCAAAACCCTGGCCTTCTTCTTCTTTAAATTGCAGAGATAGATGTACACTATACAATGAAGCTTTCTCCCACAAGAGTCCAACCTTCCAACCCCTCAAAATGACTAAGAAAACACATAATATAGGCAAGCTAACCTCTTCCCTTGCCTCTAGGGGTCGAGCTCATCCTTCTAGGAGCAGTTTGAACTAATTCCAAACTAAGCACTAGATAATAGGCAGCTCAACAACTTGCCTCTATTACTTAGCTAACTGATTCATGCATTAATTATTCACTTTTTACATCAAGGAAGCTTCTAGAAGAGTAAAGAGAGGTAAAATCTATCAAAGTGCCATGAAAATATTACATTTATCCATCATCTACAAGTAAAAATTGTCAACCATAGTCAAAACAGTGTTTTTTCACAAAAAAGGTCAATTCTGGCAAAGCTGGCTGTCACTGCCGCGCCCCCTGGCTGTCACTGCCGCGCCCCTTTGCAGCAACTTTTGAGTGGGTTCCACTGGTCCAAATCAGGTGCAAGATAGCTCATTGGAAAGCTTGGTCTGTCTACTTTCCATCCCAAGTGGAATTTCTGCATTTGGAGTTGTTTTGCCCCCTCAAAAACCATTTCTCCCAAGGTCACTTTCTGCAATTC
Source organism: Pinus taeda (assembly GCA_000404065.3). Taxonomy (NCBI): domain Eukaryota; kingdom Viridiplantae; phylum Streptophyta; class Pinopsida; order Pinales; family Pinaceae; genus Pinus; species Pinus taeda. Next base: position 5,060 of record APFE030159956.1, read on the forward strand.
AAAAAGTGGGCAGAAAGTCATTTTGTTGATGTATTTTGAGCTTTTGGAGGCTCAAATCTCAAAATCAGGCTTCTCCCAAGTATTGGTAATTTTTCTCTTTGCATGCCCTTTCCAAAAATGCCAAGTTTTCAAAATTCTGAGCAGTCCTCCAAAATAGTCGCGCTTGGAGCGCGGCGTTTCAAATGGCGACCCAGCAGGCTTCTATATTATATCAAGTAAAATGTTACACACCATAAAAGAGCAAGTCTAGAGCAGACTTGATTACAACACTCAGAACTCAAGAACTCACAATAGCACTCAAACTCACGATGTCTAAGACTTACAATCCTAACTCTATTTATACACAAAAAGAGCATCTTGAGGGTCCTTGCCTGACATCGATTGGTCATGGCGGTGTCTACTCAGATATGCTCGAGTACAATAATGCAAACCATTATTTACAAAAGATGCACGCGCATGCGCATCTGCAAAAGTAAAAGGCGAATCATGGAGAACGAGCTCCATCAGAATCTGACGAGGACTTGTTGTCGTAATATTGCTTTTCTAGAATGTCCAAGTACTTTTGTTCCCAATCTACATTATTGGCTTGCGAATCTTCATACGTGTCGATATATAAGGTATCTTTTTCCATGAAGATGCTTTCCTTATCTTTACCTTTTGCGCTGGCCACTTGAATAATGGATTCCTTTCGGATAGGGGCACGAGATGATTGTCCTGTATCAAATTTGATCGTATCTGCAGTGACATAAAGGTGCTTTTTTGGAAACAGATACTCTGTGTCTTTTACTTTCCACCTATTAATGTAGGCAAGTGGATCAATCTCTATCCCAAGGAAAATATCTGACCTTCTTGGTTTGATTTCAGGAACATTTTGAACGCCGAGTTCAATGCCATCTAGCAAATCCCATCTGAATATTTGGAACATAGTGACAGTCCTTTCGATACAATATTGAACCCAGATTTTATAGTATTGACTGATATCGTACTGACACTGCCATCCTCTTGAAAACACAACTGAGGAACATACATGGTTAGATAAAATCAAATTAATCAGAAAAGCTATGTCTTCTGACCAATTGCCATGACGAATTTGCAGAGTAATAAAACTTTTTGAATTAATCCAGATGTCGAATGCAGGATTGGATCCTTGCATATGGTCAAGAGTTCTTGTCATAGAAATTTTTTCTTGCAGAGTTAATTTAGGGAACTCTTTTAGCCAAGAGGTAACCTTTCGAATTTGATCTGGATTATCAATCAACGGAGGCCCTTCTAACACAACTGAACTATACATCTGATCAAATGGATTAGGAACAATAGGAATGCGAAATTCCATACTATAGTGCTCCCATGGTGAAGTATAAGTATGAAGATATTGAACTGTTCGTTCAACACACTGTGAAGCTCTAACCACCATTTTCTTCTGACATCTGCCATTTTTTATTTCCCAATCAGCAAAGGGTTGAAAGAGTTCATACTGGGGAAAGGAGTCAGTAATATGATAGCGCTCATCGACTCGCTGTAAAAAAGCAGCGTCTATTTCTTCAAACAGATCAGCAATGCGGAGTGACACAAGGAACCTCTGAACTTTCTCAGTCATATTTACTTCTGCTAATTCTAGCATTTTAGCAGAACTATATACAGAAAGTGCAAAATCAACTACACCAATAATCTGGTAGTAGTTCAAGACTTCTAGAATATAAATAGCTTTATCAATGTAGGCTTTAGTCCAAAAATCATCTAATGTTTTGAAATAGATTTTAACTTTCATGTTAGGCAAAGGGAAAACTTTAACCAAGTCTTCATCTAAACCTAGAAATGAACCAACATTCTTTGCCTGCCAAGCCTGGCAGTTTTGTATCCATTGATTTCGACGAAGCCTTAAACCAACAAGCTTTTTGATCTCGTCAGTGAGATCACTGGCCATTTGCTGCAGGATTCTCCATCTTTTGACAAAGGTAATAAGAGAATCTTCTTCAGGAAGGGCAAAAATATTTGTAACAGAAATCATACCGTGTGCCTTGTTCATTTCCCTGGTCAATGCATCAGCTAAGAAGTTAGAATTACCAGGAATCCATTCAACTTCAAACTCATACATCTGAAACCACATCTGCCATGCTAATAACCTTCCTCTAGCTAATTGTTTATCTATTTTTGCATTGAGGAAATATTTAAAGTTCATGGAATCAGTTCTAATAAGAAACTTAGCAGGAGCTAAATAAATTTCGAACTTCTGGATCCCATTGAATATGGCTAAGGTTTCTTTTTCGGCTGGGAAATATTCTTTCTGATGTTTAGAGAATTCCCCAGATGAATAAGCACAAAGGATTTCTTCGACCTTATCATCAACTGTAACCCTTTCCAATAGAGTAGCTGACCAAAAGTTGTCAGAAGCATCTGTCTGTAATATTAGGAATCCATTACCAGGAGGCTTTAAAGACAGTAACTTTTGACATTCAGCTTTCAGCTGTTGTACTGCAACAGTAGCTTCAGGAGACCAGCCACCATTAATAAAACATCGAATAGGGGCTGTTTTTTCAGATAAATCAGGAATATATTTGTGAACATAGTTAAGAATCCCTAAAAATCTTTGAATCATCTTTTTGTCTGTAAGATGATTAGGAAACTCAGATAACTTGATAAGCGAATGAGGCTGCATCTGTATTTTTCCTTCTTTGATTTCAATGCCAAGGAATTCCACCTGTTCTTGAAAAAGAACCATTTTCTTTTCAGAAAGAACCAGACCATGATTCTTTGCTTCTTCTAGGAAAACAGTTAAATGCTTGAGATGAGATTCTAAATCAACGCTATGTACAAGAATATCATCAATATATACAACTATGAATTCATATGGACCAAAAATATGATCCATTCTTCTCTGAAAGAATGCAGGGGCATTCTTTAAACCAAATGGAACAACTTTCCACTGAAAGAAACCAACAGGGCATGTAAAAGCTGTCTTATGACGATCTTCTTCTGCAATTTGAATCTGATAATATCCAGACTTTAAATCAAACTTACTGAATATGTGACTGTCATGAATTTTTCTCATAATAGTCTCTTGTCTTGGCAGGGGATAATTAAAGCTCTTAGTGATTGCATTAAGAGGCTTGTAATTAATTACCATTCGATCTTTACCCCTGACTATTTCAGAATGATTTCTTACCAGAAATGCAGAACATGAATAATGTGATTCACTGCGTTCAATTAGCTGAAGATCTAACAATTCTTGAATTTGCTTTCGCATTTCTTTTTCTTCTGCTGGAGTACAAGGAATTAACTTACCAGTGAATCCATTGTCATGCAGTGTAATAATCTCTTGTTTTGGACTTTTGGTGGTCCAAAATGCCTGTGGGTTATTTGAGCAGCATTTCAACAATTGTTCATAAACTTCTAACTGTACAGGAGACCAATTAGGATCTTTATTTACCTTTTGAGTTTACTGCGCTTTTGCCTCATAAATACTTAACACTTCTTGCCAGTCATGAGACGTTTTCTTGTTCTTCTTGTAGTCAACTTTCTTTTGACTCTGTGTTTTTCTAGCTTCAGAATCTGCAATGAATAGTCTTGGGACTGCAATTGCCTTTTTCTTCACATTGAAGATAATTTTATCTTCACTAATGGTTACGGGTAAAACTGAGTTAATGAAAGGCATGCCCAAAAATAAGCTTGAGGAATTATCATAGTGCTGAATAGCAGAGATTTTGATAGTAACCCCCCCAAGTTTCAAAGAAACGTTATCTACATAGTGGGTAAGGTTAACAGTGCCACCAATGGTCTCAGAGACAATAATATTATGTAAAGGTTTCCATAAACCTTTAAATAAAGAAGGGCGAGCAAGATTATTAGATCCACCAGTGTCAATGAAAGCATCGACACTAATCCATTCACCACGAACTTGAACTTCTACAGGAATATACAACAGACGATTCATCTTGACAATCTTTTTAAGAAAAAGATTTTCATCTGCAGGAGGAGTAGATACAGGAACTGTATGTACAGAAAGAGAGGTAGTGGAGGAGGATGAGACTGTTTTGGGATATGGACACAAAGAATTCACTAGTGGTTGTGGAGGCAAGGATTTAAAACGGGATTGTGAATTTTGAGTGTCGGTTGAAACAATACTTTCAGTCTCAGAAATCTCAGAAGAGGATTCTTCGAGATATTCATCTGTAGAGGATTCATCACTAAAATGAGGTTCACTAGCCCACTCATTATCCGAAGTGGTAGTGACATTCATCTTTTGACTGTATGAATCAATGACCTCATTGTCGGATTCAGAGGCTTCTGTAAGAATATATACATCAGATACCTCATCATGAGAGCTAACAACGGACCAATCATCAATAAATTCTTCAAAATCAAAGCAAGCTTTTAATTTGCCTGAAATACTCTTAGGACATTTGCGAGCAAAGTGTCCTTCTTGCTTGCAGATATAACATCTGTCATCTCGACGTGGCTGCTTTCTTTTCTTTACATATCTGAACTTTCTGAAGGGTTTGTGAGGATTTGCAACTCTTTTTTCTCTATACTTACCATATCATTTTCCTGAATTTCTGGATTTTCTTTTATGAAAAGGAGTCCATGGCAAGACATCACGGCATACATTAAGGTTAGGAGTAACATTGTTAACTTGATTTTGCCAGCAAAGATATTTAACCTTTTCTTTAGCCCGAAAAAGAAGATCAATCCAGTAGATTTGTTCAATCTTCTTGCCTTGATGTTCAAGATCTTTGGAGATCATATCACCAAGATTTCCTGGAAGCTTTGACAAGAAGTATACTTTTTGGCTAAAATCATTATTCAACTTTGCTTTAAATACTTTGCGCATATAATCAGAACCAAACTGATCAAGATCTTTGAGATCTTTGAGTTCCATTCGAGAAAGATCAGTAAGAATCTGTCTATACTCATCTGTAGGCTCGGGAACAAATTGAGTTAACAATAAGACTTCTAAAGTTGCTAAACCGGCGAGAGCAACATTCTGCCTTTCTTCAGGAGTTGCAAAAAACCACCAATCCCATACAATACCAGCCATTCTTTTTTCAGCAAGTAAAAATATGGAAAAATTATCATATTTAGCCACAACTTGCATTTGATAAAGAGCACCGATCCATACTCTAATAGATTCACCAGGATTAGTAGATCGATCAAGATCTAACACATATCCTGACATATTGGCTGCAAACAAATCTTCTTCGAGTCTAGGATATTTAGGCTCTGTTTGTCGATTGGCTTTTTGCAGAGATGGTTTGATAAAAGAAGGAAATAAAGTAGCAGCATTTTCAAAAGTTGCTAGGTCAGACTTGTTTTTGAATGAAGTAATAGATTTTGCTTTTTCTCTGACAACACTGACTTGGCTATTACTTGATTCGGCTTTTTCTTCTTCTTCTTCTTCTTCTGATTTAGATTCAGTTGTTTCCCACTTGGATGGAATTTCCATAGTGTGAGAGAATCTAGGAGGCTGAGACTCTCTTTTCTTCTTAGCCTTTCTCTTTTTCTCTTTATCTTTTCGGCGCTGCTTGTCAGCGGCTTGTTCATCTTGTAAAAGTTTAAGATTGGCTAGAATTTCTTCACTTTGACATCCTAAATCATCTAGGACATCTTCAGCATGTGCTGTCCAGGTAGTTAAGTAATTTCCCAACTGGTAGACTTGATCTAAATCATTTGTATTCTGTGCATTATGTTCAATCAGTGGTGCACAGTCAGCTCTAGTAGGCGGTTGCCTGGAAAGAGAAGAGGTTGTACTGAATTTAGTACGAGATGGCCATTTGCCACCTTTCACATATCGACGGTTGGCATATTGCCATTCTTCCATAGGAGGAAAATGAGTACGATGCATTTTTTGTACAATGGGTAGAAATGGTTTGGACTCAGGTATATACAAATCTTGAGGAGCTAAAACAGGCTCAACAATAGGTTCAGACGGACCGACTTCTTGAAATGTAGGAAGTGATTGACTACTTGAAGCAATAGTAGCAGGATCCAAAGGAAAAACATATTTCTTCTGCTTGGCTAATGGACGAGGAACTTGAGGTCTAGGAGGAATGAGCTTGACCTGACCATTATCAATAGTTACTCGTTTGGTTTTCAACTCAGGCTTCTTTGTATCATTTATGGCTTTGTACTGGAAATACCAATTACTAGGTAATTCTTCTTGGTCATACAGAACACCTTCTACTTGGGCATTAGTTAATCCAACTGTAACACAATCTTTCAATACAGGCTGTTTAAGCTTAGGATGTGTTGTGTTAGTTAACTGAAAAGAGGCTTGCCCAATTAAAGAAAGATATTCACTTTCTTCAGCCATTTGTAAACCTTGGACACCAGATAATAACTTCCAACAGTCTTTTAAATGAGCATCGGTAAGACTAATAGCATAGTCCGGAAAGATGGTTCCATACTGACAACCAGTGGACAGATTTCCCATAATAGTGCCTATGCGGGCATGATCATATGTTTGGTGACGGGTATCAAACAATTCAATGATACAGGGAGTATTGATTCCATGTCTAAACAAAGGAGCTAGTCCAATTCTTATCCCCCCAAAATGTAAATAAAAGTATTTACCCTCACTAGCATATTGGCGAAACTGTGCCAAAACCTGTAATTAGCACAAAAATTTCACAAATGACAAAATTTTCTCCAAATTTCTTGAAATTTGGGCTGGGAGTCCCCAATCAAGTACCATGCTCATTCAAAGAGGCTTTGGCCAAAATTTGGAGTGGATCGGGCGTTTTCCTTCGTTTGTGTTGGCCAACCGTCCTTGGAGCACCTCGTTCTCGCGGTATTTTTGACATTCTCTCAAACCATGAACTGTGCAAAAAATGAAAGAATTTTTCTTCTTGCATGTAGGACAAAACCTCTTCAGTTTTCCAAAATTCATCTTTGACTGATCTGAAACATCATTTGAGTGAAACTTGCCCCGATGTGTGAAACAAGGAATTGGGTCGAAATGAGCGAAATGAAGGGGATAGGGGGCTTCTAAATTCTTGGGGAAATTTTTGGGAGTGGGGAGGGATGTTAGGAAGCAAGGGAAAGTGGAATCTCAGAGATTGAGTGAGGGGAAGGGGTCCAAAAGGGCAAATCACAGGCCAAACCTAGAAAATTGCCAGGTTGTAGCTAGAAACTAGGGTTTGTGCAAAAATGAGGATTTTGGGGGATCTGAGTGATGGGAAGTTTATGATAAGGTACATGAAGGATAGGGGAAGGTGTATGAACATCAGGAAACAAGTTTTGCCGATGATTTGACCGCCCAAGAGAAATTAGCTTTCAAAACCCTAGGAGAGGGAAATGAGCTTGCCAAGGCACAACTGAAGCATGATCAAGGTATCAAATGACCCATTAGACACTGACATGATAATGACAACCCTATGAATGATGATAGACTCGGCTGAATAGTGACATAGCCTGCCATTTGGACAACTTTAGAAGGAGTGAAAGCAAACCCTAGACCTAATGCCTAGTGACCAAATTTTGCTTGAAGACTCACTGAAATGACAAAATTTGACCTTGACACTTCAAAATCACTTTGTAAGAGCACATTTGATCACTAAAGGAAGGCTGTAAAGACTGACACTAACAAGCGGGACTGCAAATTTCTGAGGGATAATTTTTCCTCCTTCAAGAGGGTTGTAATAAGAGCCCAATTTAGTCTGTGGGTCAGGTTCTGGTATCCCCTTTGCCTTATCTTTCTCCTTGGTCTACTCTTCTGCCTCTTTCCCAAGTTTCTCAGTCTATCGTAGCTTTGTCCAGGTCTCCTGTAGGGTAGTCTGTGCCTCCTGTAGGACAGTTTTAGAGTCCTATAGTTTTATCCTTTCTTTCCAAGTGGAGGTCTCAGGACTTCCTCTCTCATAGGTGATGTGGGTTTTGTATGAAGATTCCTCCTTTTTGGCAGTAGGGGAATCTTTAATGATGATGGGCTCCTTTGAAAATGGCTGAGGCTTCCTCATCTTTATTCTGGTGCTTTTTCGAGCCTTGAAGTACATGGATGGTTGTCTTTTCCTTTTTCCCTTGGGCTTGGCTAGAGTAATAAGTGCAACAAGAACAACTGTTGCCTCCCTTGCTAGTGTCTGAGGAGACACTTCTTCCTACTATGGTTCTTTTCCTTCCTCTGCTATCTTTTCCGTTCCTGCTGGTTTTGCTTCTTCTGTTTCTGATTTGGTTTGCTCCTCTTCTTTCTTAGCTTCTACTTTTTCTGTGGTAACCTTTTTCTGAACTGTCCTAAGCTTCTTTTTTTTGGTTCTAGGCCTCTTCTTTTTCTCTGCTATGGTTTTACCCTTTTCTGTTTTTTATTCTTTTGTCTTTTCTGCTTTAGGCTCATCTCTGGTGGTGTCATGTTTCTCCTTTTCTGTCTGGTTTTCTTCTTTCTTTAGTTGGGTTTCCTCTAATTCCATTTCAGTGTTCTTCTCTTCTTCATGGATTTCCTTCCCAGTTTATCCTCTTTGTTCTTCTTCCTCACTTTCAGGTGGACTGAGGTCATAGGTGAGAGATTTTATATCATCCTCTTTAGTCAGGTTTCTGAAAATCTCCTAAGATATGGAAATTGTAAAAGTGTGGAGGGCATCTTCCACCAGCAATTTAATTAGCCCATGGTGAGCCAATTGGTCTGGAACTCCTGACTTCAATTTGATGCTAGATTCTATTAAGGATTGGAGGAGAAAATAGGGAACACTGAGTTTTTAAGGTGCAGGGAGATCCATGCCATACTTCAACTCATGCAAATGTCTGAAATTATACCCATAAACTATGTTGTATCTTCCTTCACAAGAGATGTATTTGATAATCTGATCGCTGACCTCATCCCAAGGGTAAGGTATGCTGGTTCTCCTGATACCATTCTCGTCTTCCACAGGGTGCTCATTAGGCTGGAAAAAGGTTTTCTTGGAAACTTGACCCAGTGGTTTTTCTTCCTTGCTCCAGGGTAGTTCAAGTGGCAGACCGATGACCCTACCGATGAATTCCAGTGTGATTTCTATGGTTAGACCCCCGAAACTAGCAGTGGCATGGGTTTTTGAGTGAGGTTTTAAAGACAATGAAAATTCCTCCGTGACTTCATCATCATACCCATGAAACTTTTCAAAGAAAGGCATCCAATTTTCTCTAGTAAAGAGGGCTACCACTTCTCGATGTTCATGCAACTTAGTTGAATTCAGAGGCTCCTTCCTCATAAAACCCCCTGTCATGATGTTTCAGATTCTGCTGGAATATTTCAATTGAAGAGGGAGGTGGCCAATTTCAATCCTGAAAACAGAGGAACAACTGAGATTTTATTTCAGGAAATAGAGAGAGATTTTTTATTTTCTTTATTTTAAACAAAAACAAATTGCAACTTTCCTTCCTTCCAAACTCAGTTCTCTAGACTTACATTACTTCTTTGTCTGTTTGAGGGAAACAATATCTTAAAAAACAGAGAGCATACAAGACTATGTCTTTCTTATTACAAAACGTGTAGACTACCCAATGCAAATTCACTCTTTTCAGGCTTACTTTTCTAAAGTTTCATCATATTTTTTCATTGGAGAATACCATAGAGGAGAAAGAGACGGTATTTCGAGCAAAGAGCAAATGGAGAAACTGTATATATAATTCCTTAAAAAGACAGACAAAATCTGTTCTCACTTTCCTTCCTTTTTCAACTCAATACCTCACTTGGAATCACACCACCCTTTGTATAGATAGAAATGTAGAGAGGGTCTACACAAAGCCTACCTCTTTGAGCTCGAATTTGCCATAAAATCCTGAATATTCCTCTGTGATGCTGCTCATTAGCCCTCCTGTAGAAAGGCTCCTATAGGACTATATTTCCACTCTTGTAGAGTCCGAGAATGCTCCTGTAGAGCCGGATAAGCGGGAAGGTCCTAAAAATGATAGAATTCAACTATTTTGAGGCTCTAGAGGTGGTAGATAGGTTGCTACAGTCAAGTACACTTCAACACAAATGAGAATAGAGGTGGTGAAGGCGGTTGACTGCAACGTAATTAGGCTTACAAGAGAGTTCTACAGTGATGAGGTGAGGTGGTAGGAAGAGTTCGTTACCCTCATTCAAGTCGTTGGTCCCCACTACAGTGTCATCATGGAATTTTTATGCCACCTACCACAATCATTTCCCATTGGATTAGGCCACTACCTGTTCTAAGATTTTTTCGAGTTGACTGAACACACGTGTTGAGTGCACCTCCGAAGCGCTATTTGATCTAGACGAGGGTGGCCAGTTAGCTAGCCACCGATCTAGTTCAATCTTGCCTATTAGTTGAGAATTGCGTGCTACTGTGTTGTTGCATGCTTAGACTTTGGCATTTTATCCATGGATTTCTACTGCTGGTGCCCGTGGATTCTAGATTGGTGGCTTAGTTACCTTGTATAGGTGATATTTAATCAGGATCTGGTTCCTTGCATGTTCTACACATCTGTGGTTGCACTGACCCTACCTATGGAGCTCGATTTTAAGGGGATTAGATGCTACAGGAATCCTATAGGAATTCTTGTAGCTGCTTCTCCCTCTAAAATGTTTGGTTGAGGCTTGAGCAGGGACATGAGAGGAATCTGTGGAAGATTCTGACAGTCATGGGAAAGAAGCTGGTATGCAATAGGTAAGAGTTAAGGATGTTTCTTTTTTATTTTTTTATTTTTAAAAAAAAGCAAAAAGAAACAAGATTTTTGTGTTTTATGTGCAGGGAAGAAAGAAGCGAGTGGAAATGTAGTGGTGCAGGTATGGAATGGAGGGTTATGAGGATGAATGGTGGTAGGATGTCCCATAGGCCTTCTATGAAAGTTTCCACCTTTTCAATCTCTTCTTTGACTTGACTTCGAGCTCTCTGTGATTTCTACAGGAGCTTCATGTAGAACACATAGCACCTCCTGTAGGATGCACAGATTTCAGAAAAAGAAATACCAGGTGATGGAAGAAGACAGAAACAATGGAAGAACGTTTAGAAGAGATGTAATCAGATTGTGTGATGTCCCCCTTTCCTTCTTTGGTCCTCCTGCAACCTACAATGCACTTAAGAAGAAGTTAATTTTTCCTTTTTTTTTTTTTGAGAGAGAGATAGTTAGGGAGCCTCTAGGAGGTTTTCACCCTGCCTGCCTACCCTGGGCACCTCCAAGGGGACGTTTTCACCCAGGGATATTTATTCTCCTCATTTTTTTTTTAAGGAGTGGGTGGAGTGAAGGCAGAGACTTGCTCCACTACTAATAATGTTTTACTCAAATTTTCAATGAATTCTTGCTTGGAAAGGGGCTTCTTGTAGATTTTCAAACTATGCCCATTGATAAGCATGGGGATTGGCTTCTTCATCGATGGTCTTGATCAGAACTAAACCATTATCATTGCACTTTTCTACTGTGTACAGTCCTAGCCATCTTGTCCTCATTTTTCCCTTGAAATCTTTATATCTGAGTCATACAGCAGCACTCAATATCCTTGTTGGAATTGTTTCTCTTTGAGGTGTTTGTCATGCCATATTTTCCTTTGAAGCTAGATTACCTTTGTCTGGAGAAGGGCTTGCAATCTTTGTTCATCTAATCTATTTAGCTGGAGTAACCTTTCCATTTGTGCATGGCTAAGGTTTAGGTCCAGCTGAGCTGCGATCCTTAGTGTATTTTATTCAAATTCTATTGACAATAAAGCCTTCTTCCCATAGAAAAACTCATAGGGTGTGAATCTAGTGGTGGTCTTCCATGTGGTGTTGTAGGCCCAGGTGACCTCAACCAGTCAATCTGCCCAATCTTTTCTGCTATTGCTCACTACTTTGGTCAAAATTCCTTCTAGGGCTCTGTTGGTGACTTCCACCTATCCATTGGCTTGTGGATGGTATGGGGTGGAAGTCCTGTGCTTGATTCTGTGATGTGTGAGCAGGTCTTCAATTAGATTGGAGGTGAACTGACTTCCTTGATCTGTGACTAATTCTCTTGGATATCCAAACTTATAGAAGATGTTCTCCCTCAAAAACTTAGCTGCTTTCTCTTCGGTTGTTGCCTTAATTGCCCTTGTCTCTACCAAGTTTGTTAGATAATCGATGCACACAATGATGTATTGTTTCTGGTTTGAAGGAGGGTTGATAGGACCCACAAAGTCCATGCCCCACTTCTCAAATGGCTCGAGTGTCACTTGAGGCTGCAAGGGCATCTCATCCTTTGGAGTAGGTTTCCCCATCCATTGACACTGATCACATTGGTTGATATACCTCCTCACATCTTGATAAAGATTGGGCCAATAGTAACCTGCTTGCAAAATTTTGAAGGCAGTCCTCTTTGCTACAAAATGTCCTCCACAAGGCCCATCATGACAGGTCAAGAGGATGTCAAAGACTTCCTCCTCCCTGACACATCTTCTCAGAATCTGATTTTGGCTAAGTTTGAAGAGATTGCTCCCAATCCAAGTGAAAGGGGCACTTTTCCTCATGATCTTGCTCTTATCTTTGGAGGATAGGCATGGTGGGAACTATGCTGAAACCAAGTAATTCGTTCTATCAACAAACCATGGGGAGAGTATTGAGATAGCGAACATGTGTTCATTCAACATCTGATCATCCACCGTTCCTTCTTCACCTGCAGGCAAATTTAGTCTAGACAAAAAGTCAGCAACAATATTTTCCTTACCAGGTTTATCAATAATGGTTAAATCAAATTGCTGTAATAAGAGCAACCATCTAATGATACAAGCATTGACATCTGGTTTATTCATGAAATACCTACTTGCAACATGATTAGTGTGTGCAAAGGTCTGATAGCCTTTAATGTAATGTCTGAATTTATTTAAGGAATGGATAACAACTAGGAGTTCTTTCTCAGTCACTGTGTAGTTTAATTCTGCCTTTGACAAATTCTTATTTATAAAGTATATGGCATAAGATAATGTTTCATCAATTTGCCCTAAGGCTGCCCCTATTGCTTTGTTTGAGGCATCTGTGTATGTGGAAAGGTAGGGCCCGGTTTGGACCTCTCAAAATTGGGGCAGTCACAAGTTTACTTTTCAAGGTATCTAGGGCTTCTTGACAGTGGTCAGTCCATACTAATTCGACATCTTTCCCCGAAAGACTAAACAATGGAGAGGCTAGCTTACTGAAATCTTTAATGAATCTTCTATAATATCCAGCTAAACCTAGGAAACTTCAGACATCTCTCACCTTTTGAGGAGGTGGGACACTTTAGATGATGGCAGTTTTGTTGTGGTCCACCTGTAATCCTTATTGCGATTGCATGACCTAGCACGATCCCTTCAGTCATCAAGAATTCACATTTTTCTGGACTGAGGGATAGGTTCATTTCAATACACTTGTCCAAAACTTTTCCCACGTTAGATAAATCTTCCTGAAAATTAGAACCATAAGGAGTAAAATCATCCATATATTTTTCCATTGCATCATGAACCAGTTCAGAGAATATACTCAATACTGCTCTCTGGAAAGTGGCAGGAGCATTGCACAAACCAAAAGGAAGGAACCGATATGCAAAGGTACCCCAAGGGCAAGTGAAAGTGGTCTTATCTTGGTCTTCCGGGCTGATTTGGATCTGATTGTACCCGCTAAACCCATCTAGGAAGGAGAAAAAAATTTTCCCCGCCAGACCATCTAACACTTGATCTATGAAATGCAAAGGAAAATGGTCCTTCTTGGTGGCCTTGTTTAGTTCCCAATAATCGACACAAATTCTCCACTTACCATTTGGCACTAGCACCAAAGGAGAGACCCATTCACTGTCAGAGATGGGTAGATGAATCCTGCATCCAGTAACCTTTTCAATTCTTCCTTGACAATGTCTTTAAGGGTTGGATTCATCCTCCTTTGAGGCTGCCTAATTGGTTTGCAATCTTCCTTAACGTAAATGTGATGAGTACAGACTGAAGGGTGCACTCCCTTCATCTCCTTATAACTCCAGGCGAAGGCATCCAAATGGATTCTCAATAAGCTACATAGTTCGTTCTCCTGAGAGGTGGATAGGGATGAGTTGATTTTCAAGGTTCTTTCTGGACTGAACTCTATATTCTTAACTTGGAGAGAGGTTGGGTCAGCCACACAGAAATCAGCTAAAGGATTGTCCTAGATTTCTTTCAGTAGCTCGTCTAATGACAACATACCAGGGGGTGGATTCTGAATGAAGTTTTCAATGATATCATCCTCAGTTTGTGGTTCCCCCCTAATGGAAGTTTCTACTACATACAGTGGTTCAGAATAGACTTCATTCTCATCTTCCTCCTCTAACTAGAGAGGTAGATAATGTTATAGCAAAGGTTGGGCAGGAGGGTATAGGACGAGCTGCTTGGACATATGCCCATTCTTGATTGTCATGTTCCCAGCTTGACAACTAATATAGACATCTGCAGTAGCCAACCAGGGTCTTCCCAGGATGAGAGGATACCCAGTGAACTTTTCCTTCGGCTGGAGAACTAGGAAATCAATAGGGCACTCCCAAGAATCGATGCAGACCATTACATCTTCCACAATCCCATCAGGGGTCATGGTGGAGTGGTATGCTAACTGCAGTACTATTGTGGTCTTTCGTAGGGAGCCCTAGAGGTTGCGATTAAACATAGTATCCTTTATCATCATATTAATGGCAACTCCTAGATCAATCAGGGTATGGGGGATCATGGTACCATTGATGTGGACATCAACTACTAGGCTTCCATGGTCTAGATACTTTAGATAGATTACCTGCTCCAACATCAGGTCGGACAGTTGTCCTATGACATTGATGGTTGGGGCATCTCTCTTGCACCTGCCTGGATGTCTAAAGCACTTCTCTTTGAGCATCTTGTTGTATATAGGCACATCCTTTTTGGCTTGGGGAAGTTGTATCTTAACACGTAGTTGTTTCAATTCTCTCAGAAGTTCAATTTCTTCTGGGGTAGGTTGTGTTGTCCTGGATAATCTCTCAGGGAAGGGTGGAATTGCTTTTAGTTCACTTTCCTCTTTATCTTCCTCATCCTCCTTAGGTTAGGCTAGTTATCTGGGAGAACCTTCCCAGATTGTAGGTTAATCTCTTGAATCTCCACAGCATAAGTTGGGCATGCCGGTTCCCCACTATATACTTGTTGAGCTTATCTATTATTTTGGTTTGGGTTCAGTTGAGTAGGCATTTGGGGTTGCCTTGGTGGAGTAGGAGGTGATGGTTGCAGTTGAGTAGGTGGTGGAGGTAAAAGAGTGAGAGGAGTGTTGTATTGTGGCCTCCACCCCTAATGAGGTGTATTCCACTGAGGTTGTGGCTGAGCATAGGGTTGAAATGAATTGGTGGCTGGTTGGACATGATATGGAGATGTGAAGGACCAAGGAGGAGGTGTGGACCAGGAAGTATGAGCAAGGGGGCCCTAAGAAGGTATGTAGGTGACTTGGTTGGGGTTGTAGTATGCCTGAGATGTCCCTTGCATCCCCTACTAATATGGTCTAGGTCCATGCGGCCTCCTTTGGTTTGTGTAATAGATCTGTTCAGTGACTCCTGCGGCCCCTTGGTATATAGCTTTAAGTCCAGGCAAGGAAGGGCACTTATCTGTAGAATCATTTTCTTCAATGGGTATTCATTCCTAGGATGCCTCCTCATGCATCTAGGGAAAAATGGCCAAAGCCCTCTTTGCTTCCTCTTGTTTTCTTTAGATATGCCTTGCAAGAATCTATAACATCTCACTCTTGAAGTCTTCTAGCATGCTTCCAATTTCACCTTTAATGGATGAGTCGGAAGAAAAGGTATTGCTCCCAACATTTATGT
Source organism: Pinus taeda (assembly GCA_000404065.3). NCBI lineage: Eukaryota > Viridiplantae > Streptophyta > Pinopsida > Pinales > Pinaceae > Pinus > Pinus taeda. The sequence continues at coordinate 20,759 of APFE030159956.1, forward strand.
TTTCAGCCATTGGCTCCAGAGGAATGTTTTCTTCCTCTTCTTCCCCTATAGGTTCTTCAAATATGTCTATATGTTAAACTAAGGGTTGTTCTTGATTGCAGCCATCGAAGAAGAGAGAAGGTTGGTTGTGTGAAGCAGTGGGGGTGTTGGGCAAACATTTTCCTGAATTATCTCCGTTCCTACAAGGCATGAAAGGAAATATTTTTGGTTGGTTTTTGTTTTTTCACTTCTTGTACTTGAAAAACTAAAATTTATTGAACAACCAAATTGCAACTAACTGAAATGAACTTGTTGAAATGAAATTGCAGAACTGTAAAGGAAAGCAAATGAAATGCAAAACTGAAAGCAAGGAAATGACTAATCTACTTTTGCTGAAATGGAAATTGTGGAATCAAAAGGAAAGAAAGGAAATGACAAATCAACTTTTGCTGAAATGGAAATTGTAGAATTGAAAGGAAAGAAAAAAGTGGCTATTCTACTTTTGCTGAAATGGAAATTACAAAATTGAAAAGGAAATGCAGAAACTAAAAGGAACAACTACTCTACTTTTGCTTAAATAAACTACTTAGTAGAATGTTGCAACAAAAAATAGAAGAAAGCAGTAATCAAAAAATACTCTGACACTTCCTTGGCAATGGTGCCAAAAAGTGGTGAGCACCAGTATTGCAACAATAATGCTGCAACTCCTGGGGATTTCTACTTTACTTTTATCAACCCGATAGTTCGTAACAAACTTGGAAGTGACGGTGCTATATGCACAAGTACTAGCTCTTACTGTAGGCTGTCACTTGGTCAGCTGGTTCAAGATCACTAGGAGATCAAGCCAACTTCTATGAATTTCCAGAAGAATATTTTAACTATGATGAAAGAAAGCTAACTCTACAAAGACTATTCTACTTGCAGAAGGAGAAAGAAGACTGGAGTGTAAATCAAACCCTAATTTTTCCAATTAACCCTATTTTTACAGAAAAATAGATAAAAATTGATGAAATGAATGCCATTAACTACTCGAAAGGTAAATTACATCTATTCAAGCCATTCCTAGAAGAAAATGATAAAATAACATCTTTCTGTGTTTTTATGTGTTTTATGTGAAATTGTTACGCATGTGATTTTGTTTGTTTGTGACTGTGGCAGAGGGTTGGTGGTGATGGAAGGTAGATTTGGTTTTTTCAGAGGTGTAAGAAGGTGTGGAGGGGTTCTAAGAAGCCTCTGGTAACCTTCTGAAGACTTACCCTACAATCGGACTTCGAAAAATCACTCACAGGAAATTCTACAAGATGCTACAGGAGGATCTACAGGAGGATGCCGAGAGCCATTTTTAGAGGTTTTAAGAGTGGAAAAATGGTGGGAAAGGGTAGCTTAAGACTAGAGGGATGTGTTAAGGTGTCTGGAACTTGTCAAGGAAGTCAAGAAAGAAGAGGGTGGTTGTATTTGTTCAAATGACAAGAGGGAAGCTTTTGAAAAAATGCAGAAATTAGGGAAGATTGGTGAAATGTTGCGAATGACTTGGGAAATATGTGAGAAGTGAGCTGATGTTGGATACTTCAAGGATGTATGGTGAGTGGAGGTGTCCTGCAAGAGCTCTGCACATCTACTTACTGAAACTGAGCAAAGAAAGGACTAGCTATATCATGAAAACATAAATATCTCTAAGTGACCTAATTTCTGACCTAGAAATAGAAAATGTTGAACAATAACCTTTGAATAGAAAATCATGCAAGGAGATATATTGTAAAAATAGGAAATGATATTGGCAAACTAAATCTGAAGCAATACATTAACTTTCAAATGAAGTCATCACACTAGAGATTGCATGGAAGAGCAAAACTGTGTTTTTGGTGGCTGTAATGGTGCCATGACCTCAAATCATGATCCCAGGAAGGGAGAAAAGAGATCAAGGCTTGTTGTTTTCCTTTTTGAATCTTAGCCTATCACTGTATGAACCTATTTCAGCAACTAAAACAAGAAGAAGCTATGCAAACCATCAAAAGCAACCTATTCTAAACAAGGTAAAATGAATCTATGTAATAGAAATTAACTCATGAATTGAAGCAAAAACATATAAGTACAAAGCAAGAGGTGTTGTGCAGATTGGGTTGAGCCCTAACCTAAGAGCTTCAGCCCTATGAAAGAAATCAGTGCTGGCTCAGAAAACATGTCATCTCCATTATCAAAATAAAAGTCACATTACATAAACTGTTCACAAAAATAAGCTTGAAATTGAGCTAAACAAGCGCTGCACAAAAGTGTGAAAATTCTAATAATAACTAGCTAACCTACTGAGGCTCTAAGCCCCCTTACTTATAAAAATGGTATCCTTTAACAACCCTCCTAAAATCAAGGAGTTCAGCTTCCCATAACTGCAGATAAACAACAGTCCTTCTTTACTTGCTCGACTGCCCCTTGGATGCACTAATGTGGCTACTTGTGCTCCAAGTTTCTGATGGAGATTTCAAGGTAAGGGTTCATAAATGAAGGGGATACCCCCTACAAATCCTCTTCCCTATTTTCCTCAAATATTGGCTGCCAAATTCTCATAAATTCTTTGACTTTGTCCAAAATTGACCAAAAAATCTGCATAAAGCACACATTAGACTTCATGGCATAATGACTAACCCAATTCACTCTATTAGCATAAATATAATAAAAAACATGCAATAAACTAATGAGAATGGTGGATTAATCTAATTAAGAGGCTGAATGAGCCCATATAATTACCCATTTATGGTGCTCATCACCGCACTTGATCCTGCTTGTGATTATGGCCTTAACGGCATCGATCCTCCTCCTGCAAGGTAATTCAAGAACATCGGGTAGTGGTATTTATCATGGCCTTGACCCTTGCATTTTACGCACCACACAACTTCACGCACTTCTGGTCGAGCTGTTCGGTCCTGTTTTAGACTCTGCATCTCGAGGCATAAGTTCTTCAACTACACGTGGATCTGTTGGAATCCCAAGTTAGGATCCTGTATTGGGGTCTCATGTAGCCTCATTGTAATATCTAAAGCCTCTTCCTGAGTTGTTAACCTTTGCTACCACAACGTGTTCCTCAAATGCAGTGATAGTGATGCTACAAACCATTCACAGTGCTATCCATCCGTCAGAGTCATGTTAGCTTCACAAATCGTGCACTTCAGCCTCTAATCCAGCTCCCAAGGAGTCGCGCTTGGTAGCATTGTGATTTGTTTGAACCCAATGATCGACTGCGCTTCTGACTTTTGCCTGCTAAATTCTTTGTTTAGCTTTTTTTGGATATCCATGATTCCCACATTTGGGTTATCATTGGAGTGCTTGATATACTAGGTCAGTGCGTGGTCCTATAGGGCGCTAACCAGTGTCGCTTTCTTGATATTGTCATCTGTACCTCCTTGTGCTTCCCATACGGCTCTTATCATGAACCCAAATTGGTTCTGATCCTCATTCCCCAAACCTTTGAACACAGGAAACTTCACTGTCCTTACCATATTGAATCGTGGTGGTAGTGGTGGTGGTATGGGTGAAGATGGAGGTGATGGTGGTGAAGCTAGTGGCGGTGTGGGTGGAGGTGGTATTTGCAGGATTCTCTACCTTATTATGTTGATCTCACTTCGTAGTGAGACCTTTGTGAGATCTTCCTTGTCCCCTCATGGAGGTGAAATCAAAGGGCTATTATCTGGTCCCTTACTTCCCTCATTTCTATAGGTTTTTCTACTTCACATAGCTCCGAAAATCAAGTTAATTGCATAACCCTTTTATTGCACAATAACATTTTAATCCAAGTATTCAAAAACTTTGCATGCTTACCTCGTGATCCTTTGAGAAAGCATCACTTCTTCTCGTTGTAGCTAACTGAGGTGTCAACTACAAACTCAATAATGAATCCTCCTATATTTCGATTGGGCCAGTGATCAATAGTGCACACGATCTAATTCTTTGATGCTTCCAATCTATGCACCAATTTTGTGGTCCACATAATAGGACTGTTGAGCTTCCACCTTCCTTGGCTATCTGTTAGCTTCGCAATCCACTCGTACAACTCAGTGGGAAAAAAAATGAAGAATATTTCGTGGATATCTGTGCACAGGTAGCAGCCTAACCACTCTTCTTTTGACAGTCGTGGGTTCCTGTTCTCCTGTTCCATGAACTCATGAATTCTTCTGTCCAACCAACCTTCAATTTCCTTCTTTGTTGGATTCCAATAATATGACATCAAACGTCTCTATGAAGATTCTAGTCCCAGCAACAAAACCATTTGTTGGCTTGATAGGGCCTGAACCAAGTTCGGAATTAATTAGCCAAACAAATCCCTATACTACTGGCCCTTTCGGTAATAGCCTATGGAGCGCGGACTGAGATCTCACCTGATGTAGTATGGGGGATGTTGGAACCATGTTTCTGTACCCTTGAGATGTCTGAGGGGTTTTCTTAGTCCAATTAGGAATGACTTCATGTAGGTTATTTTGTGCACCCTCCTGTCCTACAAGGTCTTCAAGCTCTGTTATAATCGCCTTCGCATAGCCCTAATCAGGGGCTGAGGTGATTTCATGTTGCTAAGGCAACGATTTGTGCTCTTTTCCTAAGTTACACTACGGATCTTACTTATCTTCTTATAACTGCTAGTTAACTTCACATAAATAGATACTTATCTTATATTCGCTTATTCAACACATTCATATAAGTTCACAGAACAATTAAAAAATAAACTTGCAATTCATACCCAATATACTTCAATGGATAAAATAGAAAAAGATACACATAAATGATAAGAAACTTCTCCTTATTATTTTCTTCAATGGTTACAGACTCGACTCACCCTACGCATTCAACTGCAGGGCTCTGTGCACTCAGCTATGGACTACTAGGCCTCTACGCACTCAGCTGCAGAGCCTTCTCCTACTCTATGACCCAAAGACACAACTTTTCACTTAGATTCTTAGATCTGATCACCCCTCTCTACAACTTAGAGCCTTGCTCTATTTATATAATCCCATGGTCTGCAGACCATGGGTAGAACTCTCAAGCCAACATTACATTACAAAAGTAAGGGCGTAAAACCCTAGACTCAATTATAACTATGCACTCCGTGCCAATACTTCATGGATTATTTACATAAAATGTAGTCAAATCTTGGGCTTTAAGCCCCAAAATTTTCCTTGGAGGGTCCCGCGCCCAACATCTACTCATCAGCAGAAACAATTAATCGATCAATAAATCACAAAGCATACGAGAGAAATAATTCAATCAACACATTACACAGTTATTTCCTAGGCAAAGCCATGACAAAAAACCCTTACTATCTGTATATTGCATTAGTAAGAAAATATGAGAAGATTACAATTCTTTCTCAAGCCCAAGCAACCGCTGCACTATCTCTATCTGTATCACAGCTTCCTAGACATGCCTAGGCCAATACTTAACCAATTTTATGCTTGCCCAAGTCCCTATTTCTTGCATTATTTCATTGGGAATTAGCCCCCTATTAATTAGTGAAATTCCTCCATTGGAATTCTGCAATCTTAATAGGCCTTTCTCTGATTGCATGCACCACCTATACAATTTGGATGGTTATACAACTCATAGTAAACTTCCCTTGAACTCCAATCTCAAATGGGTAACTCTCATATCTGACATGTATAATTTATTTATGAGTGAATCATCAGTTAACTGGTTGAATACATGAAGCAACACCCCATTGTCTGACCTCGTACTAGTTCCTCATCAGTTGGAGCTAGTTTAACTGACTTTAACTCAGTTAAACTGAATTAATTAATAACAATCAAAATAAGCTCAACCAAATATACTATAAAGTAGGAGACACTCTACATGAATCAAGTTAGATCCTCAAATTTAATTAACTATGCCAACTAAGTAAAATTAACATAGTTAACTCATACAAGTTGTCTTGTGATGTGTAATTACAATTTTTCTCCTAATTTAATTCAAGGGAAAATTAAATCGGGATTTTCTTGTTTCATTTTCAAGAATAAGCATTAAAAAAGCTAGGAAGGAGATGATAAGGTAAAGAAAGCCAAAATTCAAACACGCAAAATGAGGTTTGAAAGTCTAAAGATGAATGAAGATGAAAATATCATAGGATTATTCTTAAGAGTTGATGAAGTTGTAAATACCATTAAAGGTCATGATGAAAAGGTTAATGAAATAATCATTGTTCATAAAGTGTTGAGATCTATTGCAATGAGATTCAAATCTAATATTTTAGCCATTAAGGATACAAAGTATCTGTATGCTTTAAAAATGGAATAACTACATGGAATCCTAGCAATGTATGAAATGTGGAGTGGAAAAGAGAAATTAGGACCAAAGAAAGCTTCCTTCGAATTTTGAAATAAAACAAATGAACATTAAGATTTCTCCAGGCATGAATTAGATCCAAAGCTAGCTTAATCTGTGAGGAAGCTAAAAAGGGGATTTGGAAAGTATAAAGGTAAGATGTTACTCCTTAAATGCTTTGATGGTGTTAGAATTGGAAATTTTGCTTCTCAGTGTCCTTATCGTGAAGTAGAATATCATGAAAAAGAAAGAGATTATAAGAGTATAAGTAGAACTCACAAATATAAGAAGGAAAATTTATGAAGAAGAAAAGCTTTTATTCCATAAAATACAACTGGTCACTAGAAGAGAGAAATGAGCCTAGATATGATTAAGAGCAAGATGAATGTCTGCTCATGGCCATAAAAACTTATTAAAAATGTGAATCCAATTCATATCTTAAGAAAAATGTTGAAGGGGAAGTAGATGTTGAAGGTCGGCTAATTATCCAGATGAATTAAGAAGGTTAGGAGAAATAACATAAGGTTGATGGAACAATTGTAGAATTAAGGAAAGGAAAATAATTGTTTGATGAAGAGTCAACCAATATTCAAAAGGTTCAATTACAAGAAGAAAAATGGACTAAAGAGACTCCAATAAAATAGTTAAATAAAAAACAAAGAATATGTGAAAGTCTAAAATATGATAACATATGTTTGAGAGAGGAGCTATCTAAGAAACATAAAAAGAAATTTTTGAGTTCAAATAAATAAGAAATAATCCACCTAAATACCCAAATTTAAGAGGAAAAGCGAAAATAATAAATCCTTTCAAATCAACTAACAGAATGGGAGAGAGATTGTGAGAGGCTTGAGGTGGAGGTAGTTTCGCTAAGAATATATCTAGAGAATGTTTCACATATGTTTTCATTGATGTAAATTGTAGTGTCATTGTTGTCAAAGTGAAGAAGCATGGGATATTTTTGAATGTGCATTTTCATTGATATTACAATAAAGAAGCATTATGAATAACATGTTCTCAAAGTTACAGTTTGGGTAGCATATATTCGAAGGCATTTTTCCCCATCTCCCTAATTCAAATGTGAATGAGATATTTATGCTTGAATAGCTTGTTCTAAGACATTTCCAATGATATATGAAAATTTTCATGACTTCCAAGGAATGGCGAGAAAAATATGTTTGAAGTGAAGTAGTTTAGTAAACGTTCTAGCCTAGTCAAGGTTCTGTAATGTGAGTCATCCGAGGATGTACCAAGGCATTCAAGCATCTAGGTATCTATGGGTGCAGCAAAGAACACCTTAACCAAAATGTTGGATTTCCATATTTTCATTCATATTCGTAGGTAGACCCCAGTTTCCATGGTGGTATAGGTGGAATGGAAAGTGGCACCAAGTGGAAAAGATAGTAGATGTGGCAACTAGAGTTGATGATACATGGCAACCATTTTCAACATATTTGGGTGGCCTATTGTACAAGTTGTAGGTGACACATGGCAGGCACCTAGAGAGAGAATGACATGTGAAAGTGTGATGACTTGGAAGATGACATGGGAGAGATGACTTGGAAAAAGGACCACATGGCATGTCCTAATTTGTCCTAAAAGGTGCTACGTGGTAGCTCCTAAAGTCTTGGGATTCATGCCGAAAGTTTTTTTTTTGCGTAGTTTTCCTTTACATTTCAACTTTCTTGTGTCATAAACAAGTAAAATAATGAGAGGGTGGAGGTGAATCAAAAATTTCCAAAGTTTTCAAAATTCCTTGCTCAAAGTAAGAATACTTAGCAACATAATAATGAATAACATCACAATAAACTCATAAACATGGACAAAAAATATTAACATGGAAACCCAACTTGGAAAACCACAAATTATTTTTTATTATGATGTAAAATAAATCTCCAACTTCAAATGACATCAATTTTGTGTAGGCTACAACTTGTATAAGAATTCAACCTTCTTTCCCTCTTAAAACACAAACTTGCTAATTTTTCAGGAACCAACCTGAAGGAAGCACCAAATCCTTGTTTATTAGCACCAACTCAAAGGAAGCTCCAACTCCTTGTTGTGTAAGCACCTAACTACACAAACATTCAAATCCTTCTTTCATATAATTTTCAAACTTAGATAAAAAGTCCTCTTTGTCATACATACAGAGACAAATTATCTTTTATGCTCATTCAAACATCCATTATCTACCCTTTGAAGATACACACCTCTCAAATACCTTAGATACATCTTTTTCAAATACATTCTTCATAATACAAATGACAATTATATAGATTTTAAAGAAAATTATGTATTTAACTGATGTTCTACTTCTAAGTTTAACATTAGTTTTACTTCAACTCTATTCTTGATTTAACTATTTTTCATACTATTATTTAGTTTCATTAATATCTATGTTTTCTTCATTTTCAATCAATTAATACTTATTTCTACATATTTATTTGTATGTTACATGTGAAAAATTAATTTTTAATCCCTGCATAATATTATGATTTGAAGTCTATCAACTTGTTTTAATTTTGGTGCCGGAACACCAAATTTGGTCAAATGCCAAATTTCATTCAACACACAAAATGTCAAATTTAACCTTTGTAGCCCCCATCAACTAGATCATATTTTCTTTTGTAGAAGAGGAAGAATCTTGGTCTGAGAACTTAAATCTCTTATATGTGCAATCCAATATATGGTACTTTTGTTATAACAAAATTGTGCTTGATGTCTGGACAACCAAATACTCTGCACTTCAAGACTTATCCATTTCCCATAATACTGAAAACCAAAACCTTTACATATGTGCTTAAATCTACTATCCAAGTCATTTCTCATTTTTAAAGTTGTCAAAACCTCGAGATCTGTAGATGGGTCTCAAAGTCTATATGAGCTAGATACTAGAACCATGACTATTGGATGGAACTATGCTCATGCAAGATGCCTGAAGACACGAATTCCAAAATATCCCAAATTTTTTAGATGCAAGGATACTTCTTGATGCCAATCACTCAAAGGTCCCACTAACCAATCATCACACCTTGTCTAGAAAAATCATTAACACATAAAATAATTTACAAACCAACCCATAAACATGAATCCCAATGATACGCCATGTCACTAGCTAATGTTATTCATCATGTCAAACAGTGTCCATAAACTTTGTGTATGAATATATCCTTGTGTGGATTTGAGTTGTTTGATCAAATCATTATCAGTCATTAGATCCACCAGGCTATGATCCACACATTAACCTCTATGAATGTTGTCATCTGATGTTGGTCTAGGCAATCAAATCTTTCTCATTGTGATAAACCATTGTAGTTGAATCTTCATTTAGTGCTTGCACCATGTGGCCTCTATTTCCACCTAATTTCCACATGTATCAATCACCACATGCCACATATCATTCACATCACCTACAATGTGTCATCCTATGTCAACAACATGCCATGTGTCACCTAGATTTGGCCCACTTCGCCACTAAAAAATGGCAAAAAGACTTGCCACATGTCACGTGTATGGTGTGCCACATCATCATATGTTGACACATCACCTATATAGAGGGCGGTCCTAAAGACATTGTTTTGCAGTGATTTTCTTCATTATTAAAAAAGGTTTAGGGCATGAAATTTCACATTATGTGCCACTTGGAAAGTTTATGTTTAAGGTGATAGTTTTTATGATAATTCCTTGATTATAACCTTCACGACGGCATGTGAATGCTCACATATATTTATTAACAAAGACATGTTTATCTCTCAAGGCCTCTTGATTTCATTGTCACCCAATCTCGAAGACCTTCAAAGATTTTTACTTTTACTCTGTGGTGGGACACGAATTTTCATGTTTCCTAACAAAATTTTCTTTGTCATGCAACTTCATCAACCACACCAGCATGTAAAACATTTAGCTTCATCTAGAATCTTCTATGACATGACATGAATTTGTGTGTTTGTTGCTAAGAAATTTCTCATGCATGAAATATATCAATCGTTGGACCATAGCTCTCCATGCCAAGGACTCCTGGCCAAAAGTTCCACGACATGACATAAAATTAATCGTCAAATGCCAAGAATATTCTCATTTGTAGACTTTTTCAAATGTAGGACTATGACATCGCTAGGACCTTCCAACCTCTACAATGTGCCATCAAATTTTAGGGTAGTTATTGAGAAAAATACCATTTGCACCTTCTGTTAGCTTGTGTAGAACCATGTGCCCATGGAATCCTACCAAAATTAAAAATGTCATAACTTCCAATCCCTTAGGAGTTTTTTAAAATTCCATACACTATTGAAAAGGTCTCTTAGAGGATTATCCATCCATTTCACTATTTTTAATATGTGTTTGAATGATTTAAATATAGATAAAATTCCTTCAAAGCGAGGCTATAATAATAAAAAATTTCTCAACAAACACATGCTAACTTTGTATACTTGTCATCAATGACTAACTTTGACAACAATGATGACACCTTGCTGAATAATTTCCCCCTTGTACATTGATAGCAATGCCACTAAACATTGCTACCAATCATTGAATATTCATTGATGGTAACTCCATTACTCAGTGATAAACACCACCTTCGTTGCTCATATTCCCTATTTACTAATTTTTTTATTCTTCCCCTTTGCTTCTAAGACACAAATTGAATCCTCTCCCCTTGTCAAGAAGCACAAAGCATCTCATACAATGCTTTATTATTCAATTTTTTTCATATTCTCTCCCTTTGACATCAATGGTAAATATTTTAGATACTCCCCTTGCAACCAATATTCCATTGTGATTATTATGTTCTTCTGGACCCTTCACCTCCCCCTCAGTTTATCTATGTTATTCAACTATCCTTGTATTGATTTCGGTCACTCCCTTATTTACTTTTGGATAAGATCTAGTTAAGAAAAGGAGAGAGAAATTACTCCCAACCTTTGCCTTAAACACTCAAATGGTTCTTATGCTAGGGGTTTGGTGAAGATATCAACAACATTTTCTTTTGTTGGAATATATTCCAATTTCACAACCTGATTTGCAACTTGTTCTAAAAGAAAATGGTACTTGATGGGAATATGCTTGGTATTTGAATACATAACATTATTCCTAGATATTTTTATAGCACTTGTGTTATCAGAGATAATGGGAATATGATTTGTATAAGTTAACTTCATATCCTGTAAGGTTTTCTTCATCCATAAACTTTGAGTGTAGTTAGATGTTGTTGTAATGTACTCTTCCTCAACAATATAGAGAGATTAATGTTAGTTTCTTTCTCAACCAAGCCATTAGGAACTCTTCTAGAAATAAATCACCTCCACTTATTCTTTTCTTATCATCTAGATTTCTTGCCCAATCAACATATGTATATGCAATTAGTGAGAATCTTTTGCCTCATGGATATCATAACCCATAATCCATTGTAGCTCTTAAACACCTAAGTATTATTTTTTCTTCTAGGATATGACTTTATTTGGGGGTTGATTGATATCTACCAATAACATAAAGAGCCTACAAAATATTTGGTCTTGTAGCTATTAAATATAAGAGATTTCCAATTATTGACTTGTACATTGTTTGATCTACCTTAGGTGACTTATCATCTTTGTTGAGCTTGCATACAGTGACAATCAGATTACCAACAAGTGAGGATTCTTCTAGTCCAAATTTCTTTAGTAGTTCTTTTAGGTACTTTCCTTGGGAGATGAATATTCCTTTTGTTTATTGTGTAATATGTAAATCAATGAAATACGAAATTTATACAAACATGGACTTTTCAAATTCGATGTTCATCATAGCTACAATTTTTTGAATAAGTTGATATACATCACTACCAAAATTAATATTGCCAACATAAACATCAAAAATCAAAATATTTTCATTTTCGTATATGATATATAAGTTTTTGTTTCTCCCCCTTTGAATCCATAGTATAGAAGGTACTTTTCTCTAGAATGCCAAGCCCTGGGTACTTCTTTAAGACCATATAATGCCTTTTTCAATCTGCATACATTATCACAATTTTTTGACATTTGAAAATCTTCAAGTTTCTCAATGTAAACCTATTATTCAAGCTCATCATTCAAAAAAGTTGATTTTACATCCATCTAGTATATCTTGAACTTTTTGTGACAAGAAAATGATAAAAAAATTCTTATAGCCTCTAATATTCCTATAGCAGCAAAAGTTTCATAAAAATCTAATCCTTCAACTTGAGCATAACCTTTGCATACTAATTTGGCCTTATTCCTTACCACTTTTCCATCCACATTTAATTTATTCCTGAATACCCATTTTGTTCCACGACATATTTGTCTGTTGGTCTTGGAACCAATTCCCAGGTATGATTCTTATAAATTTGATCTAGTTATCTATTTATATATTTTATCTAATTTCCCCCTTGGTTGAGCTAAGAAAAGTATTTTGGTTCAATCATGAATCACATGGAAATATATTCCTAATTGGGGTTATTCGTCACTCTTCTTATAGTTTGGATTCCTACATCCAAATCTTCTATGATATGATTAAAAGGAAAATGTTTTTGAACATACCTTGAGATATATTTTGGTTGAGGGCTTTCTTCACCTTCATTAACTTATTCCTAAAACTCTTCATCATCATCTTCATGGTTGGATTGTTAATTTTAGCTCATATTCATTGTCTACTTTTCTTTGGGGGTTGTAGACTCAACCACTTTCATATCAATGCTATCAACTATTTTTCTTGAGTTTTTATTATAACTTCTATAGCCCTTATTATTATGTGAATACCCAAGAAATATACCTTCATCATCTCTTGCATCAAACTTATCGAGCTTCTCATCATTATTCTTAATGTAGCACTTACTACCAAAGACTTTGAAGCACTTGACTGTTGTTTTCTTTCCATACCACAGTTCATACAAGGTCTTCTCACCATTTGGCTTGAACTCAGTTTTATTAAAAATAACTACTATTGTATGAATATCTTCAACCTAAAATATTTGTGGTATACTTGTCTCATCCATCATTACTCGAGCAAACTGTTGTACAAACCTATTGCCTCTTTCAACTAACCATTACGTTGTGGAGTTTTTGCAATGGTGAATCTCCTTCTTATTACATGCTTCTTACAATAATCATCAAATTATTTAGATGTAAACTCTCCACCATTGTTAGATCTTATGCACTTTATTTTCCAATATGTTTCATTTTCAACCATAGATTTAAAGATTTTAAAATTTTCAAAAACTTATGATTTTTCTTTTAAAAATGCCACCTAAATCAACATGTTGTAATTACCAATAATCAACATAAAATATAACTTACCATTTGGAGTCTAAGTTCCTGTAGGGCCACATAAGGCCATGTGGACTAGTTGTAACAACTTGGTGGATTAGTTTTCTTTGCTCTTAAAAGGAACTCGAATTTTCTTACCAATATAACATGACTTGCAAATTGTGTTTTCTAGTGTATAGATCTTTGGTAGGTCCCTTACAAGTTGATTTTTTGTCTAGCTTCACAATCTGGCTGAAGTTAAGGTGTCGTAGCCTTCTGTATCGAAACCAACTTTCATCATGCTTTCCATAACAACATTTCTCATTTTTTCATTTAGAACATAAACATTACTCTCCATTCTAATATCTTCAACAATTACTTCTCCTGTGTTTGTTGATTTAATTTCACAACATTTACAGTGAAAAAGAACATCATATCCCTGATCACACATCTAAGAAACACTCAACGAGTTGTGTTTTAATGCTTCAACAAATAAATTTAAATTTGCTTTACCTCTTCCATTTACTAGATGGACAGTTCCTTTTCCTGTTATCTTACTTGGAGCATCATTTCTGAAAGTGACATTACCTTTGTTGTCTTCTCTTATGATAGAAATTCATTCTTATCACTTGTCATATGCTTTAAACACCCACTATCTACATACCAATTATTTCCATGATTTTGTGCATACAACATAATGCCACATTTTTCATTGATTTATTCTTTTTTCTACTGCTATGCCTTGGGTTTTCCTTTTTCTTAATTATTTTTAGGATTTGATCTAAATCTTCTGATTCAAAATTCAGTTGCCTAATTCCCATGATCATGACAGATATAACATTCTAGCATGTCAGCCAAAGGGGGAAATGATTTTTTACTCTTGGTTATATTTCTCCTTATCATGCCAAATCTGTTATTTAACTAATAAAATATCATTATTTGATTTCTGATTTTCCTATCTCTTAAAACTACTCTACAATTTGCATCTTTAAGTCCATAGTTCGTGTATACAAAGCAATAGCTAGGAAAAATATTTTCATACCTGGGAACAATTTGTCTGTTATATTATTGTTTTCTTTTCCTTAGAGGCACAACAATTATTTGTTGAACTCTATGGTTATTTCTTGCATTTAATTCTCGTTCCTATTTTTTATTTTGACTTGATTTCATCTGCCTTCTCTTTCTTGTGCTTCGTTTCTCCTATTGTTTGTGCTTAGGTTCTTTATTTCTACCACATTCTAGTCCCTTGAATGCTTCAAAAAAGTTCATGGGCTCCTTGCATTTAAGTGCTACTGAGTGTTGAGATTTTCTATTTGGAGAAAAATAGGAAAAAATCTCAGCTAATGACAACAATAGAATTTAGGTCCTAGATTAGCTCCAGGTTGTTGGGAGGGAGTTAATGCCTCCTATATTTGATGTGAGGGAGTTAATGAGATGTTAGATTCTCCATGCTATATAACAGGCAACCATTCGGATGGTTTGCTAAGTGTGTGAGAGGTTTTATGAGAATTTCTTGATGTAATCTCCAATTTGATTAATAAACTCCTTATGCCTATGTTTGGTGGACGTAGCCCAGATTGGTTGGGTGAACCACGTTAATTCTTGTGTTTATGTGCTTGATATTCTGCTGTGTGTTATTTTTAATTTAGTTTTGTTGTGCACCTGATCCAACAGAACTGAGTTTTTTATGAGGAGATTTTTTTTTGTGATTTTTCATATGTCTTCATCGCATTAAGATTTATTCCTCTAAATATTTTTAACCAACGAATATGGTTTATCATGACAACGAAGACATGATAACAAAATACTTAAAACTATACCGTGAGTCATGTAAATTCTTTATAATTACCCAAAATAAAAACTTTAGAATAATAGATTTAAAATTCAAAAATATACTATAATCATATAAATTAATTTATAGCTGTCATATTTTTATTAAATTAAATAAATAAATTGATTTATATTATATATATATATATATATATATATATATATATATTATATATATATATATATATATATATATATATACGTTTTACAAATATTTAACTAGTAATTTTTTAAATTTGATATTATTTTTGGTTTTTTTTTTTAAAGTTTGGTAGGACTTTTTCATTATTTTTCTATAAAAAAAGCTAGTTACATCAACATGTCTGAAGACTAGGTGGCCTCAACCTACCCTAAAAGAAACTAGGTCGGTTGGTCACCTAACAACAAAGAAGTCATCAAGAAACAAAAAATAATAAGTCTTGCTAGCCACGCTATATATGTCTGAGAGTCTTTGTTCTTCTTACTAGCTAGATACCTATAAACATAACTGGTAATATCCCTAAAAATTTGAAATTGTTTCATACAAAACTAAAACCAAGGGTGCACTATCACTTTACTCACCATCAGTTGAATCAACAAGAGCAAGGCCCTTCATTGTAGAACATTGCAGCTACGTGTGGGGAAAGCATAGAATGTGTTGCTCAATACAGCTGAGGCGCCCATTTTGCTGCGGCAATTGAAATTGGATCTTTTGAAACTCTTTGGTATAATTCAAGTGTCTATGGGGCGACATTTGCATGTCTGGTGGAAATTGCTCCAAGGCTTTAGCAAGTATGGCCAACGTCTGAAATCAAAGTTTGCCACTCATCAAAATTAGTTTTCAAACTTTCCTTCATCTGCTTAATGTCCTCTTCCCAACCTGTTATGAGGTGCTTGAATGAGGTCGAATTGCTTGAATGATACATCTGAGTAGCTTTTTGGATAATTCTAGATGTTGATTTATACCCACATACAATCCCCCTAGAGGAGCTAGGTTAACTGGGTTGGGACGACAAGGCGTTTGTCTATTTCCCACGATTGAGTACCCCCCAACCATTCCTTCCCTTACTAGATGCACTAACCATTCTACTACACTTGAAAATCAAATAATAGGTAGTCTATAAATCTTGAGATCGGCCCAAACATAATCTAGGGTGAGAAGTAAGACACTGCCAAGGGTCACGCCAACCCTGAATACATGCTAATGAATTGCATGAGAAACCAAAAAGATAAGGAGCCAGTTCAAAAGTTGTTGTCAATAGATGATCAACAAGGATTTACAGTCCCATATCTACATTTTCCCCACTATTGCCTATAGTTTGGCCTATAATGACAGACTAAAACCTCCACAAGAAAAACCCAGAGTGGGCCTGGTGAATCTCATCTCTACTCAAATCGAGAAACATAATTGTACACAAGAGAAAGAAAGAACACTTGGTTCGTGAGATTCCCATAGACTAGAACCCACACACAACCACACTTCATGAACATAAACAATATACCATTACCACAGGGATACGATTGACACAAGACACTTCCCACAGATCAGCGCAGATCATTACACTATGCCTACGAAGACCAGGCCAATGATTACACAAAATGATGGCCATATTCCGCGTCCAAAAATACCTGGGGCCCTCAAGAACCAAACAAAATTGACCAAAAACTAAAACCCTCACAAATGCTAAATAACGAAGGAAGGAGCTTAGTAGAACCCAGATCAGCCCGTAGACCTAACACTGTGAACACCTGCATGAGAACCAAATTTCATAGACAATTGACATAGGAACACATAAGACTATTTTAATATTCAACACACAAAATTGACCAAACCATGCTGCAATCTAGAGAAATTGTTTTCCATTCTTGCTTGAATAACATTGTTCCATTCATCTCAGATACCCAAAGACAGAGACGAATATTCATTAATGCAGGGATAACATAATTAAGAATGGAGACATACCAATGATAGAGTTCTTTATTAGAAAGAGATGGTATCAGCGACTTCCCCATGACGAACAACCCGAACAAGATCCACAACGTGCGAAGCACAAAAGCCAATTTACCAAGCATAATGGAGGGTGAACTCACCATCTTGACCAACATAATATCTCTGCCACTTTCCAGGTCGACCTTTAACCCTCGAATGCAAAACTCCAACTCTCGAAGTGTTGCATGCATCTAGAGGATGGCCCTACATTTCCTTGGGATTTGCATTTGACATGGGGCCATGACGTACCCATTGGGTCCAACTCACTCCCCTATTGGGTAAATTTGATTTTGCATTTCAAAAGCATAGAAAATGAAAATTATTACCCTTATTAATGGTAAAATGGAACAATATGCAAATGATGTGTTTTCCTTATGATTATTAAATAGGGTTACACAATAGAGCATGAGTCGATAGTGAATTTCACAAGTTAGATTGATAACTTTATTTCCCAAACTTGATATTGTATTTTTATCTTTTTTATTAATAATATTATTATTAATTAGAATCGTTTATGATGAAATTTTTGTTTTCTAAATTAGTGTATTTGTATGGTAACTTGATAGGCATCCATCCATAAACATCAAAATAATTATTAACACTTACTACATACATTTTACATGGCTAATATTAATTTTTTGTATAAAAAGTCGAGACATCATTTTATTATTATTATTATTATTATTATGAAAAAAATTAATATATAAGTTAAGCATATATACATTTGGAACTGGAACATCATTTTTAACCATGATGATTTACCCCACTTTACCATGGATATTCTTAATTTATAAATACACTTTGTTATAATACCATGGCTTATCAATATCACATGCTCAGAAAATCATAACGAAGTTGATATGACAAGTGCTCATAAGACATTTTTCTTAATTAGTTAACTTAATTTAAAGGGTAAAACAAATAGAACTACTTTAGGGACAAATCTCACAACCTTTAATTTGTGTCCATTACCATGACTACTCAAGAATATTCTTTTGAGCTTAAATCTCTACCATCCACTTAACAATTATTTATAATAAAATATTTATATAATTATTGACATGGCTAATAATAGATATAATTTATTTTTAATTATTTATTTCAAAATAGACATTTCCTATCCAGTGTAATTAAAAGATCATTTTTAAAAATATTCAATCATTTTTTATTTAAATATATATGCTAGATAAAATTGTACATAAAAAAAAAAAAAAAAAAAAAAAAAAAAAAAAAAAAAAAAAACTTATTTTATATATAGTAAATTCAAAAATAGATATGTGAATATTATTCATGGTAGTGTTTGTCATGTATTTTATTTTGACTTCTCATGGGTCCTCAAGGTGTATATCAGTTGGTGACCACCATGAAAATCATGTCTTGTGAGCAATAGATTGGAGGTTTAATTCTCCGAGATGTAATCCATTCTACAGCGAGGAGGATGACTCATAAAACCCAAAGGTTATAGTAGTAGTGATTAGAATTGATACTAAACAAAAAAACATTTTATTTTGAATTCATGTTAACATTTTGTGATTATGAATTTTCTATCCATGTCAATTTGAAGTATCAAAACATAAGTTCATTTGATGTTAGGATTGTAAGGCAAGGGACTCAAGTGAGGATTAGTATTATATTTCTAACATGGTTTTGGTAAGGATTTTTGTAGAGACTAATTGAAATATTGGTGCTTTGGGAGCTAGCTCTAAGGGTTTATCTTTTTTTCCATAGTCTTTTAGGGTGTTCGTTATTTATATTTTTATTCAATTTATTAGGTTCTTCTCCACCCTTTTAGTTGATTCTCTTCATATATAATCGTTTTGATCTATGTCATGCAACCTTAAGAGAACATGATCTCTAACTAAAGGTCTGGTCTTTTCTACAAATTAAAATTTAATTAATAGTCTTATTCTCTATTTGAATTTGTAGTCTAGTGATAAACTTAAATTCCTAGTTGGTTTTCTTGATGTTATTATATTTTGTTCTAGAGTATTTACAAGCCATGGTAATATGTGCCTAGTAAGCCCTCCATGAGTTAAAAAAATGATGACATATTTGGGCCAAGCAATGTTTGTATGTTTCACTCTTTAGCATGTAGTTTATATTGTGGGTTTAAGTACTCATTATGCACCTATGGACAATATGAATGTTACTAACTATGGTTCTAAAGAAGAATGAGGAGTACATTTACTCCAATAGGATCGACTTCTTCACTCTTTGTTACCACTAATGTACATGAGCATTAGTATCATTACATCTATTAGCACATAAATACCATGAATTAAGAGAAAATAAGAGAAATCTTATAGGGTAAATATAACATGTTTATAAATTTACCAATAAATATTCCCAAGGATTGTCTTTCATTCGCATCTAACATCAAGGACTCTATAGGCTCTACTAAATTATGGAAAAAATAATTCATCAATTTAAATAAGTGATGGAAGGAACCAATAAAATATTCATCAATTTACAAAACTAATGGAAAGAAGCAATATAGATGAGGCACAACACCCCCAACATCAAAAGTTGGTTAGAATGAGGACACTAATTTTCATGCATTTTATAGGTTTATAGTTTGTTAATGTGTTCCATAATCAAAAAAAATAAAAAAATAAAATATTTTGTTCTAAGGTAAAAGCATGTATGTGAAATTCAAATGTACTTTTTGAATTGTTTAAAAAATTAATTCATGTAAATTTGGAGATCCTCTCATCTTGAGGTTCTTAATTAGTAAGGAAAACCAATATAATATTGTATAGCTTTGTTTAACTCTCATTTGTTTTTCTTCTTCATCTTAGTTCTACGGATCCAATTCCCTATGAGATTGTAAGTTTTTGTTGGTTAAAATGCATTTTTTAATGCATAAATAGATTCAATTCCTTGAAAACCCCTTCAATTATATAGGCTACACAATTCAAGAATGTAAATACCACAAATTCCTACCACATTTTCAATAAGATTGGTGGAAAAATATATAAAAAACAGAACAAGTATGATTTACTTTGTTAATACTAACTACAATATATGAAATAATATAATATTTTATTAGTCAACTAAAAACTTATACTATAAGTCCACGGGGTCTTGGATGAATGGTGATGGGGTGTTATGTTAAGGCACTCCTTAATGTGAATTCAATGGTTCAATTCCCTGCCTTGATTGGGATGATATATTGGACATGAAGATGTAGTCCTCCCAATCTTACAAAAAAGAAACAATACTATAAAAATTATCTAATAATTTTATTATTATTTATAGGTTTAGCATTTTTTATAAATCCTCTCTCTCTCTCTCTCTCTCTCTCTCTTCTCTCTCTCTCTCTCTCTCTATATATATATATATATATATATATATATAGATTTCAAATTTTATGTTCACAATAAATCATTTTTAAATAAAACATTTATGATGACAATGAAAATTATTATGACTAACATAGACTAAGAGTTATATGGTATACATGACCTTATGAAGTTCATAGATTCGTTTCCATTCTTTAACATTTTGATTCTATGCTAAAGGAAGTGGGAGAATAATTCCTTAATCACCATACTTTTGTCTACTTAAAAGGCCAAGATGGTTGGTAGTGTGAGAAATAATTTGAAAATTTGATCAAATGTGAGGATAATATGGACAATCTAAGAAAAATATACTTTCATCTTCAATACTCTGACATGTCACAAAGTATGTCATTCAATGATATTTTCATGATTAAGAAACACCCGATCCCACTATGAAGCTTAATAGAATTAGTTCTTATATTGCTAATGTTCATTCTCTTCTTAACAATAGTGAAGGAAAAAAGATAATTTTGTTTCTTGAGATTAATTTAGAACATATAATTATAATATATTAGTTTTCGTTTTCCCTTTAGCTCTTTATTTTCCTACAATTTTTCCTTAGATTTGGAAGTAACAATATTTTTAACATTATCTAGATTCTACAGGATGGTCTCGCCCTCTATTACCCAATGTTCTAGTCAATATTGGACATTCCTATGCCATCATCTCTTGAGCTGAAGGTGGGGATTTATCTAGAGTTAGAAGCTTTTTAGGAAACCTCTTGGTATCTATGTTATATTTTTTCTTCTTATACATAAGATAGACATTCTTTCAATGGTGGAAAGGCTTGCTTCAATAAGGAGGATAAGGTAGGTCAGATTTCCTTTAATCTTCAAGTCATAGGTTATGAACTACTTTTCATTATGTTGAATCTTCCTTCTCACTTTATGGATGTACTGCAACAGCGAACCTCCCATGCATATAAAATAATATGAATCACGAAAATGTCAAATAGGAGCTTTTATAATCCCAAATCTAAAGATCTCTTTACTCATAGTTGTTTCAATCTAATAGTAATATTTTCAATCCCCATTTGTTCTTTTATCAATTTTATAAATTCTAGTTGAGCTTATGAATGATGTCAATTCCTAGATATTTGTATGAAGGCACATTCTCCAAAGAACCTTTATCACAAATGAAAGTATCATAGTTGATCCTCTTAGATTTAATTGTCATGACCTTTAGTTTTATTAGTATTAATAGTCATGTCTCCAAGGGGTAGCTCAACTAGTAGAGTACCCATTGCTAAGGACCTTTTTGATTCAGATGCCACAGGGTCAATTCTCCTCGATGCCCTTGGGTTTACACCCTGCTTGTTTGGTCAGTGGGATTCGATTCCCTTTGCGGTTGATCTACCCAAATTTTCCAATGGATATAGCATCCCCCAAGTGTCCATAAGCCACCATAAAAAAATAAAAAATACAAATACAATAATAATTAGTATTTATAGTCATGGCCATGTTGCAGTAGAAATATTGGAGGATTCTAAGATATTTTTCATGATTCAAATGGCTTTCTGTTAAAAGAAAAATATCACCAACATAAACAATGATAGCTATGACCACATCATTGATCATGAGGCCAACCCAATTTTCATCTTCCCTACAATATTTTTCCTTATCAATGTATATGCCAAAAAGGGTATAGAATAAAGAATTACATTGGGGGACTCAGATATTGCATTTTTTTCGACCAACCCTCTGTGGTCATAATCTTGAAAACAACATTCTCATATGACCCTGTCTCAAAGTGAGAGGGATATTTCTCTCTTCTATCCTCTTCCATAGATTTATAGTAGGAATGACATCAAAATCTTTTCGATAGTAAAAAAAATAAACAAAAGAGATATTTTATTTGTGGAATTACTCTACAATTATTGTAAGAGTAGCAAGTTGGTCCATCATAAAATGGTATCTCCAAAACCTAGATCTTTCATTAGCTCTTTTGTCATGGATTGCAAACTAAAGGCTAATATTATTTTCCAAGATAAACCTATATAAATTGAAAAAAAATGTTTCTAATTCAAATTTTCATGTAATTCGAGAGATCACTTTCATCCCTAGTATTAAGATAGACACAATAAAGGTCTACTTACAAGGATTATGGAGGCCTTGCTTCATTGCCAAATTAAAGAGCATGTGTATTTGTAGCATGGTGATAACATGGAAAATTTTTGGGGCTAATATTCATAGTTGGGATAATTTTCCATGTTTTACAAAAAAGAATCATTAATTTCCTTCTTTCCCAAAATGATTCACCCATATTTTACAAAATAAAATTATTTTATCTTAAAATTCACCAAAATAATATGGAAACTATATAAAATCATTAGATATTTGAATGTTATTCCAAAAACATCACCAAATATTTTACCATTTCCATATTACGGACCAGTAAAATTCTCCAAGGATTCTAAACTTTGAGATCAATTTTCATCCTTAAAATTTTTGTTGAACTATAGGTTCTCCAATTTTAAAATTTTTTGCATGGTAGCCTTCAATGTCTTCAACTTTACCATTAGTGAGTTGCTTAATCACAATCTCAATGACTTTCAAGGAAGATATTGTTGGGTTGTGTTATATTCTTTCCACATAGTTAACAGGGTGTTTGAGGGGTACCTGTAACCCCACTTTATGGGGTCTGGGTGGGCGCCCCGGAAAATTTTGGTTTTGGACCCTATGTTAGGTTGGGAGGACCCACCTATGGTTTTGTGCATGATTTTCGCACAAGTTTTTTGGACGCGATGGTTTTCTGTCCATGGTTTTCGACGCGATGGTTTTCGGTCCATGGTATTGGATGCTTCGGCATGTATAAATATGTATTGTAACATTGAAAGGAACATAATGAAAAATCAAGCTGGTAGTCCCGGTTTTGGGATCTAGTGGGAAATCTCTGTGTATATGTGTTTTATGTGTTATGCACTCGCATTTTTATTTTTCCTGTGATTTAGAATTCGTATGCAGCGAATTTATGTACGGGGTTAAAACCTACAGATATATCATCCTCTATACTGACATTTAAAATGGATACGGAATTTGTGGATTCATATATGTTTTTAAGGTAAATATTGAACTTCTTGAAGGGAATTAAATGAATTTCTTTAGCATTACGAATTATAATTTTCCTTCAAAATTTTCTAAGGTCAGAATTAGAGAGGTGTAGTAGCTACTATTACTTTCAAATTATATAATATCCATTATTTTTTGTAGTAAGACATTTGCATGTATTACTTTTAATTTTTAAGGTTTTGTTGTAAGGATCATCACTAATATCTTTTCTAGAAAGCTTAGAATTATTCGAGGGGATAGTAGTTCTATTATTCTTTTCTATGACACCTTGATAGAGAACTTATACCTATCCAAATCATTTAAGAAAATATTCATTTTATTCCGCTTTACTAAAATGTAGGTGGCTTTAACTCTCACAGTTGGCATGCATGTGCTAGTTTTGAATGGAAATATTTAGACGTAATGATAAAATCCTTTGATTAGATTCATGTTCACAATCATTTAAAATGTCATTTTTAAAAATCTGGTTGCAAATATGGATTAGGTATTACATAATCCGTGACATTACTTTCAGCCTTATGAATACAAGCCATCTCATTATAGTTTGGCTAGTTAGTTAGGTCGTTACAAATTATAACATAAAATCTACATAATTTGTCTGCATATATATATATATATATATATATAAATATTTAAATTCACTAAAATATATTTAAAACAAATAATATATTAAATTAATTTCAAAAAATTGAAGTAATTAGGCACACAAGCATTCTATAGCACAATAGTAGGAGACTTTTAGTTCCATAAAAGTTGTGTAAGAATTTAAATGTTCCCTAAATATGGGGAAGATGTAGCAGTTGCAAATGGGTCAAAATATTTAAATATCACATAATATGATAGAGATAAATTGTATAATCGATAAAAGGAAGTATTATACCAAATAATAATAATAATAATAATAATAATAATGATGATGATAATGATAATGATGTGCTCCATTGAGGTGGACATGCCTTGTTTTTCCACTAAAACAATAATAATTTTGCTTTTACTAATAAAAATACAAACATTTTTCCCAAAGAAAACTATAATATGCATATCACATTAAAATAATGACTCGTAAACTCCCCAAAATATAGGTTCCCTAGGGGTTTGCAAGGTGTTGAATTCACATACATACTCAAAATCCCATTTTAATCAATAAAAATTAAAACTTGGCAAAAAGAAACTCACCATATTTCGACAAAAATATGTGAAACATAGTTTGTGCCATTGATTAATAAATATATAAAACTTTATATATATATATATATATATATATATAATATATATATATTATATATATATATATATATATATATATATATATATATTATATATATATAGATATATATATATATATAGATATTTATTCCCTAATTATATATGTATTTTCCAAGATTTCAATAAAATTAAAAAGAAGAATATACTTTTTTTTTTCCCCTGGGAAAAAGTCATAATTTCTATTAGAGATTAAGAAATTACATTTTGTATATGTCGAAGCATTCATATATAGGCATCTAGGCCTATCGAGTTCATTAGTCCATAGGACTAGTTAGACAAAATTAAACTATGAAAAACTCCACGCAGGGAGCGATGCAACAAAATTGTGTGCTGTAGGATATAACCAAGCTCTACGCAGAGAGCCATATATATACTGTAGATGTCCAAAATTGTGATGCTATAACTGAGCATAAATACATAGTATATATGTACAAAAATAAACAGTAATTTTATGCTGTCATGGGCACTATTGCCCGTCTGCTATATGATCATCAAAAGGGCGGTGGTAGTGCTGGTAGAATTGGCCATCAATCTCCTCCTGTATCAACCACTGATCTCCTTGCCTGAGCGCAGCCTCTTTGGAAAGGTGATCCGCAGTGGTGTTCTGTTCCCTGTAGATATGAAGACATGTAAAAGATTCAAAGGAGGTAATCAGTCTTCTTGCTTTGTCCAGAATATGTCTTAATGAGAAAGCATGACATTGTGATGCATTATTCAGCCAGCTGCAAACAATTTTAGAGTCACCAAACAATTGAAGGTGTCTGCATTGCTTTTGGATGGCAAAATGAATAATATGTTTAGCCGTGCATAGTTCTGTATAATTATTAGTGCCTCTTCCTAAATTTATTTGCAGCTTGAAGCAATGAGTGTCATTGAGATGCAAAATAGCACCTCCTCCACATCCAGCCTCTTGGGCTGAGCCATCAAAGAAAGCCCATGGTTTGGATTTGTCTATGTTCAGCTGTCTGAGAATGCGAACCGGGGCAGTGGTATGCTCTTCAGGTATTATATTGTAATCAGCTATAGTATTGAGGAGAATGGAGGGCCAATGAGGGGCTCTATGTTCAAAGATCGCCTTATTCCGGGCTATCCGGATAGCCCAGCAAACAAGGAGTGGGATATTGCAGGATTTTCCAGTGTGATTCTGCTTCCAGGTATCCCAAGCGTCTATGATGTTGTTGCCTTGCCAATTTCTCAAGTGCAGGAGGTGGCCGATGAGGGAATTCCATAATTGTAAAGTAACATTACAGTTCAAGAATAAATGTTCAGTACTTTCTTCCTCTGCAAGACAGAGATGACAGCGAAACGGTCCATGAAAGGATCTCTTCATTAGATTGGTGCCCGTAGGTATTTTATCAAATAGGATATTCCACATAAGCAGGCATGTACGAGGAGCTGATTTGAGCTTCCATAGTGCTTTCCAGGTGGGATGGATATTAGGCGGTCTGATAGACTCAATCAGTTTCATATATCCCAGTTTAGGGGCATATGCTCCATGTTTAGCAAAGGCCCAAATGATTTCATCAGGTCCTTCAATGAGTCTGATGTGGGCTTGCGTGAGTGCATCAGTGTACTCCGTCCATGCTGCTTGCCATTGAGCCGAAATCTCCAGGGTGTGAGCATTGAGCCAAGCCTGTTGAAGGAAAGTAGAGTTAGCAGGATCTCCAGCGTGTTTAATGTGGGTGATGCCTCTGTCATTGAGGTGTCTGATGAGGTCGGCAGGTAACCTGTGTGCATTCCCACATCCAACCCATGGGTCCAGCCCAATGCGAACAGAGTTGCCTTCCCTTATTCGCCATGTTAATCCATCTCGCAGCAGTGGGATGGTGTTGATAACTGCTTTCCATATGATGGATACATTGTGAGAGTTTTGTTGTGAGCAGAACCAATCTAGCACATTCAGGGGATTGATATATTTCGCATATGCCACCCTCGTCCACAGACTCTCTGAGGTAAGAAGCTGCCATCCAAGTTTTGCCGCCAGCGCCTTTGAAAATAAGTCAAGTTTTTTAATGCCCCAGCCTCCCCAGCATTTGGGCTTGGCAATGGTGTCCCATTTGACCCATGCTAAGAGTCTGCCAAGCTTCTATCCTGCCCAGAGAAATCTACTGCAGATGTTTTGTAATCTGTCAAGGATGCCTTTGGGAATCCAAGTAAGGGCCATCCAGTAGACTGGAGTGGCTTCAATCACAGCTTTGATAAGTATTAGTCTGCCAGCCCGGGAAAGGTAACGATGGTACCATACCTGGAGTCTCTTTTCAACTTTGGCTATAAGACATAACCAATCTGCTATTCTATAGCCATTTGGTTTCAATCTGAAGCCAAGATATTTTATGCCATCTGCAAGGGACAAGGAGTTGAAGGGAAAACGTTGTGACGCGTACACAGATTCATGGACAGAGCATCCGACAGAGGTGATAGATGATTTCTGTTCGTTTATCTTCATACCTGTGGCCTGCTGAAAGAGGAGCATGGCGTTTTGTAGAGTGGTGGTATCCCCAATACTACCATTTAAGAAAATCAAGATGTCATCAACAAATAGGAGATGTGTGAGGTAGAAATCATCAGCAAGCTTAATGCCAGTTAATAGATGTCTGTCTCGTGCAGAAGAGAGTACTCTGCTTAGGCCTTCCATAATAAGTAACAAGAGCAACGGTGAGAGAGGACATCCCTGCCTAAGTCCTCTTTCTGCTGTGAAGAAAGTGGTAGCTTCGCCATTAAGAAGGATGCTGTAGGAGACGTCCGTGATACAGCTCATCGTCCATTTGATAAAGTTGTAGGGAAACCCCAGGTGAGTGAGCAATAAGCGCAGATATAGCCAGTTCGTTCTGTCGAAAGCCTTAGAGAGGTCTACTTTAAGGATCATACCCTTCTGCCTTTTTACCTGAAGAGTGTGAAGAAGTTCCTGGGCAAAGGTAATTGCCTCGTGAATCTGTCTGCGGTGAAGAAAAGCAAATTGTTCCGAGGAAATATGATGTGATAAAATGGGCTTGAGGCGATTTGTAATAGTCTTAGCAATGATCTTGTAAAGGCAGTTGCATAGAGAGATGGGATGGAAGTCATCAAAGGAGATGGGAGCATTTGATTTGGGAAGAATATACTTATATATAAGATGAGAAATTTATAGAAATATGAATAATATTATTAAGAATTAACATAGATATAGTTTTATATTACATTTACGAAGAATGGAGAGGAATCAAATCTTTTTTGGTGCAAGAATTTCCTCAAGTTTTACACTAAAAAAATATTTACATGTTTCGAGATTTGATCCCTTTAGACCCTTCATAATGTGGTAGATAAGGAGTTAAAATGAATCTATATTATTTAATTTTAAAACTAACTCTATTCAAAATAACACACCATAATTTAATGTTTCATTTTTATTTCTATATGTTATAAAATTAAATTGTTTCATTCTAAAAAATATAATCTTAAAATTTTATGAAAAAATTAAGATATCTCTATTACATATTTTTTGTAAATTTTATTCTATTGATTTGAGAAAAGAATTTTACATAATATCAACAAAAGAATATCTACATTTCTAGTGTTCCATGATAGATTGACCAATGGGTTTTTCCTTTTGTCATAGTCGAAGGTGAAGTTGTATCCTTGATATTTTGAAAGATATTTATAGATTAAGAATCAATCCTAACTATCCTTTCTTCTTGACCCCACTAGTTGCAAGCACTATCGTGATTTGTACTCTGTCGCCCTAATCTTCAATTGAAAGCTCTGGTGTGTCCTTAGATTGCTCCACCACAATGTAAAAAACTGAAAGACACATGATATACTCAATAAACTGAGCAACTCTCAGGTGAGAGCTTCAACTAGAAACTTCCCTTGGCAAAACCCTCTACACATTCTTCATTAATCACCATGAATAAACAGTTTATAACTAAATACAGAGGTTAGAACAACCACGAAGAAAAGGGAACAAATTCCTAATATATGTCCCATACGTAACTAATGAAGTGACTCACTCGAAGAATACATTTATCTATTAACTTTAATACTCCCCCTTAATGGAGAAAGGGTTCACTAGCGTGCCTAACATCTCCCTAAATAACTCAAATTTAATTCTTCCAAGAGGCTTAGTAAAAATATCTGCAGCACTATCACAAGTATTACAATATCCAATATGGATTTCCTTTGACTGAACCTTGTCCCTAACAAAGTGAAACTGTGTGTCAATATGATTTGTGTTTATGAAACACTCGATTATTTGCAAGTTTGATTGAGCTCTGGTTATCACATATGATAACAGTTGCATCTTCTTGCTCTTATCCAGCATTCTGAAGAAGTATCCTCAACCAAATTTCCTCGCATGTTGTTGTGCACATTAATTGATACTCTGATTCTACTGAAGAAAAGGATACAATGTTTTGCTTCTTGTTACTCCATGCAATGACCCTAGAACCAATGCTGAAAGCGTAACCTGTTATGGATTGCTGGTCATCTACATTTCCAACCCAATCTGACTCTCAGAAACTTAGCAATCTAGCCTCAAATGAATCAATATTTTTAGTACCAAAGTATAAGTTTCGTTGAAGATACCTTAAGACACCCTTCGCTGCAACCCAATGATGCTCAAGAGCCTTTGACATGAATTGGCTCAGTAAACTAACTACAAAAGAAAAATATGACCTAATTGTAGTGAAGTAAATTAGACTCCCAACCAGTTGTGTATACACTATTGCATCAACCTCCTTTGAACCATCATTATTCTGAAGTTTTGTATTTTGTTGTAAAGGAACTGATGCTACTTTGCACTGATCCATTATGAACTTTTTCAATAACCCCCTGACATACTTTCCCTGTGACAGAAAAATGTGGCCAGAATCCCTCTAGACTTCAAGACCCAAACCATAGCGTAACTCTCTGGGGTCTTTCATATCAAAAACTTGTGACATATTCTCTTTGATTTCTTTAATAATTTCATCAGCAATTACTGTAATGATAAGATCATTTAAATATATATAAATTAAACCAATTTTCCCCTTTTCACCAAACATAATATACATACTAGGGTCATTCTTACTTCTTTCGTAACTATGTTGTAGGAAAAATGAATCAATTTTCTCATACCATGACCTGGGCGCCTGTTTTAGTCAATACAATGCTTTCTTCGATCTACAGACTAAATGTTCCTCCCCCTATTTAAGAAACCCTTCAGGTTGCATTAAATAAAATTCTTCTTTTAATTCCCCATTTAAGAATGCAAATTTCACATCTAGCTGGTATATCATCTGATGATGTCTGGTAGCTAAAGAAATTAATGTTGTAATTGTGTTTAATTTAGCTATAGTTTTAAGGTTTACTAGTAGTCAATGCCTTCTTTTTGCGAGTACCCCTTTGTAACCAAGCTAGCTTTATGTTGATTTATAGTACCACCCACTTTAAATTTAGGCTTCTATAACCGTTTTCAACCTATGGGTTGTTTGCCTTCAGATAGTTCAACTAGATCCCAGGTTTTATTTTTCAGTATTGACTCATATTCCTCTTCCACGACTGCTCTCCATTCACTATAGTGACTTTCTTATTTATAATTAGAGGGTTTGACAACATTTAACATACTAGTTATAAGAGCATGATACCTATATCTTGCTAGCAACTAAATTTGCATAGCTTATCTCCTGAGTGGTGGACTAGCTTCAAATATGTTATGTTCATCCCTTGGCGGACTTGTACTACTTCCTGAATCTACACCATCCACATATTCCTTTTTATGCTACTGTTGTCGTTTCTTCTCATGGTTGTCACTTTCCTCACTTCCACATTCCAACAGCAAAGGCATGTGTCAATGTTCATTGCCTCTATCATGGTTTTCATCATCAACCTACTCATGTAATACTGCATCTCTACTTCCAAACACTTTATGAGTAGAGGGATTAAACAGTTTATAAGCCTTAAAATTTATGCAATACACAACAAAAATGAATCTAATGGCCTTTGAATCTAGTTTCTTCCTATCCTCTTTTGGAACATGAGAAAAATCTTTGGAGCCAAAAACTACTAAATGATTAACAACATGCTTAAGACCTAATAAAGCTTCGAATCGAATTTTAAAATAAATTTTTTCTGTTCGACTCATATTCTTCAAATATACTGTAGTATTTATTGCTTCTGCCCAAAAGTGATTCGACAGGTTCTTACCTTTTAACATGCTTTGAGCAGACTCAATAAGGGTTCTTCTCTTCCTCTCTACAACCCCATTCTGTTGAGGAGTATGGGGTACTGTGAACTCCTGAACTATCCCATGGTCCTTGCAATATTTGATGAAACCAAACTTCTTGTATTCTCCCCATTGATCTGAGTGGAGAACTTTGATGAAGTTCCCTGTCTATTTTTCAATCATGCTTCTAAACTCTTTAAAATGTTCAAAAGTATGAATCTTCTTTCCGATAAAATATACCCAAGTAAATCTCGTGTAATCATCAACAAATAATATGAAATAATAGGAACCTCCTAATGACCTCTTTTACATCGGCCTACACAAATCAGTGTGCACAAGCTCTAGTATATCTCTCTTCTTTCTATCTACATTTGTAGCAAACTCATCCCTATGCATTTTCCCAAGAGCACATGCTTTACAATCAACATGAAGATTCTTTAAAACAGGAAGACCATTTTCCATACCTCATTTCTGAAGTAGTAGCACATCATTGGAATTGAAATGACCGAATCTTTGATTCCATAAGTCTTCTGCAGTCATAACTGATGAGGTCAAGAATTGGTGTGGTGCACTTCTTACATTCATCTTATACAATACTCCCACTCGAATATCTGATGCAATTGGCTTCATACGATCCAGTAGATATTTAATAACATAATAAGACTTAAAATAACTCTAGCTTAAGGTTCTGATATGTTATCATAGAGGCAAATATTGGATTCCTTTTTATTCCTGGTACATATATTACACTATGAATATGTCTAATATTTTCATCAGGAAAAGTGATAGGAACATTACCATATGCTTTTATTTGGTACCCTCTATCATCACCAAGATAGATATTTTCACCACTGCTCATTTCTATAAATTCTCAAACCAATTTGTGTTACTTTTCATGTGAGTGGAAGCCCCTGAGTCCACAAACCAAGTTTCTGCTTCATCATCCTTAGCAGAGAACGCAGAATCAGATACAAACAATTTGACATTCTGATTCTAATCTTCATCAACAAAGTGTCCTACATCCTTCTTATGTCTATGGCGGCCTTCATCAAACTTCTTTTTCTCGCATTTTTTAGCTATATGACCAACTCTATTACAATAAAAACATTTGGGTCCTAAATCGCTTATGTTTCAGGACATACCTTGAGGTGTTTCTCTTTGTGGTGTACTTCCACCTTTTTGTCCTACACATGCCTTACCTTTGAAAGGCTTCTTCTTCACCATTAGAGCAAGATCTGAACTCTCGGGTTTCAGATTCATCCACCTCTCTTCCTCTTGCATCAATATTCCTATTAATTCTTCAAAATTGGGGGATTTCTCTCTCACATTCAAGTGTGTGATAAACATCTGACTCATCAGTCATACAATTCATGGTAATTGTGACTAGAGCATTGTTTGAAATTGTCTCTCCGATGTCATGCAACTTATCTCTAAGCTTCGTGATTCGAGAGATGAACAAAGCCAATGATTCATTCTCCTCCATTTTAATAGAGAGAATCTTGTTTTTCAAAAACAATAGAGGATTTGTGTTTTTGATATTGTATAGGTCCTTGAGGGTTTTCTAGATGTCGTGTGTTGAATTACATTCATAGATGTTGTGGATAATACAATCTTTGATTGACAATTTTAACAACACTTTTTGTTTTTTCTCCCTCTTTTCCCAATCCTGGATTATTGTTGTTGTTCCACCTATAGCTAGGGACAACTTCAACTCATCACTACTTGCAATCGTCCATGCATTTTTCCGTTCCAACAGGGTCTGCAACTTAAATTTCCAATTGGAGTAATTGGATCCATCGAGGTTATTGCTTTCGTTCAGATATGCCTCTACTATCTGGTTATTGATCTTGATAGGTCTCCCTCAAGAAGTAAAAAATTAAACCTCCACCAATTAAAAAAATGGATCTATCTTCGGATCCAAAGAGGAATCTCAAAAAAAATGGGTGCCATCTTAATAAAAAAAAAAACTCCTTTAATTGGATGCAAAAAAAAACAAGGTCCCCTTCCTTTTTTAATGGAAATCCTCCATTTTTTTAAAATATGACTATTTTTTTTTGCATATATAACAAATGTCTATCAAATCAACCCAAAATCAAAAAAAAAATTATCCACTATGTTGGCCTCGAGCTTAGACAACCTTACGCTGGTCGACGATTACTTCAACTACAAGCCACCTCTATGTTGTAGCCACCAACAACCCCCTCCTTATTTAGTGTTATTGATAACACTAAATAAGTGGGGACCCTTAGTTATTAAGTCCAAAGAAGCTAAAGTAGCGTTTACATTTCTTTTTCAAATAAAGTTACCATCATAAGCTTAGGAAGCCCCCTTGGAAACTCTTAGAATCTAAGTCTATGATAAGGTAAAAACTATCTTATCAAGGGAAATCACATCGCAAGAAAATAGTGGGATGCCAACTCACAAACACAATCCTAATAGTCACAAGATAATGATAATGACCAAATATCACATCGCATTCAGCATAACTTACTTAAAACACTTCAAAAAATCTGCCGATGTGCGATGGCGTCGATCGCAAGATTGCATCTCGCAAGGAGTAGGTTAACAAAAATTTGTCATACATAATATTCCTACGATCTGCGATATTGGGGTATTGCGACATTGTGATATCACGATTTTGCGGTATTGCAATTTTGCAATTTTGCGATCTGCGATTTTGTGATTTTACGATTTGCGATGTTGCCGTAGAAAATCGCAAAATCGCTCCATCGAAAATCTTTCAGGTTCGTTATTCAAGAAAAGTAGTTTCCATAAGCTGACACATGGTTATGTGCTTTAAATGCTAATAAAAGAGTTAGTTTTCAGTTATTAATAGAATATGGGTGCGTGCTCTTCAAAGAACATTTCACGTAAGGTGGTATATTTGGTATGTGTGCGGTATTTAAAACTTTCCCATCACCCTTCCTTGTCATTCAATTTCACCTCACTTGTGAATTGCAGGCACGGAGAGCAGAGGACTATACAAAACAATACGCACGCTGAAATGGGAAAGAAAAGCAAAGCCTCGAACTCTGAAGAAGAGAAAATGGCGCCTTTGTATACAGACATGGCTTGCAACAGAGACGCAGGAATAACTACGTGGGAAGGCATGTATAATATGCTCGAAGAGGAGAATCCCAGAGTAATGGAGGTTACAACTATTACAGGCTCACAAAGCTCTTCTGAAGCATCCTTCGCAGAGCTAGCTTGCTCATTTTTACATCGGATAGGAGCAAGGCCAAGAATCCTCCCATACACGGACATGGTCAAATGGATATTGGATACCGTAGACATAAAAAATAGACAGTTCAAAGTTCATGGTCAAGGACTCATTTGTTCATTCGATGTGCAGGATTTAAAGCTTATGTATCATCTACCAGAGCCACAGGCAATATATAATAGGCAATTTACAGAGAAATTTGTAAAAGAAAATATGGACCTGGCAAAAATTACCAAAGATTGGTCTAGGAGAGATGAGCCGCTGAAGAAAGATAAACACTGTATGTACATTACTTGTTCCCATACCTCTCCGCACTGCTTTGCTGATGCCATGCTCTGTAGAATATTTGGAATGCCAGATATTAACAAATTCTCATCCGAGTGGTTTCCATTATTGGATGCTGCCACAAATGCCACCATTGTAGATTGGGCCAAAATTTTCTCTGATAACCTAGCCACAGCCATTGGTAGTTACCGGTCCAAAAGAGCTATGGCTCAGAGGATCTATCCTCCTTTCTACCTTTCTGCATATATAATGGACGCAATATGTTATGTTTCTAAGTTTCCTATTATGGGTTGGAAGTGGACGACACAAGACCCTCTACCAATTCATGTCTATCACAAAGAGTTATGGGACTCTCAGTTCGTTCCATACTTCTACCAAATTTGTCATGGAGTTATGTTTCCCTTGTATAGAATTTTGTATGATAAAGACCCTCCTAGATGCTCGCCTAAAGCAAAAGTAGACATCCTCATTGTCGCAAGATGGTTCGGGGAAAAAATGTTTACTTATGTCAGGGTTTTTGGAATTTCTACACCCCTCATGTCCTACCTTTATATATCCCTGATAAACTCTTAGCGCGACATATCGCCTACCAAACCTCTGGGGAAGGAGGCCTAACTAAAGAATTAAAAGACAAAAAGAAGGCTATATGGCCACAGTTTCCTATAGCCTTTGGGGCCTTCTCACTATTCGATGTAGGTCACGCCTTTGCAGAAGTAAAGAATATCACGTGCTTACAGCTATTCAAATTCACAACAAGGCCATTTGACCCTTATGAGGTCGCCCACAATTTTACAATAGCAGTCAAGATAAAGGTGTTCTCTGGAGAAAAAGATTTATTTGATGATATATTTCAACAGAAAAACACATTGGAAGAAATTTTGCACACAGCCCAACTGCAGCTATCCCCAGAAGAATTTCAAAGGTTCAAAACATACAGGGAAAGAAGGCTAGCCAATATTCCTTTAGAAAATCTATGCCTAAAACCCTTAAGAGAACCAACTCCAAGTGTTAGCCTCAGTGGAAGTTCAAGTACCAACGGATCTATGTCCAAATCCGAAAAAGAAGTGTCTGAACAATTTAAAAGATCCATAAATGAACTAGATAATAACGAAGGGTTAGTGAATGATACTACCCAGTCAAAAGAACTTCTACATCAGCAGGTTATTGCCTCCCCACAAAAAAATCCTCCCCCTCTCGTCATCCAAGCACCACCAATCATAGCCGAATTAGACAAAGAATGGGAAACCTTCAACGACTTGATCAATCTTGAAGGACAAACCATGAAGACAAATTTCAGCGATGTACAGATAATAAAAGAAGTAGTCACAGGAACAGTTAGCGAAGTCTCGGATATGGAGCATATTCCTATTTCTCCATCCTCTGAGCTTGTACTAAAAGTAGAAGAAATCCCTCCCCTAGATGTATTTTATAGCCCACAGCATAAAACAATAGTAAGAAAACAGAGAAAGAAAAGGAAATTGGAAATCACGCTCACTCAAAACACGGAACAATTGGACGTCTTGTGGAAAGATCCCACAAGCAATCCTACTGAAAATCTCACCAAACTATCTCATATCGCAGGAGCATACACGTCCGCTACTATTGACAAAGCATTTAAAGTACGACAATTGCTAAAGGAAAGGGAAGAGCAGATACAAGTACTGCAACAACAATTGCAACAAGCCCATGCTAATAATGAAGCATAGAAACAGCTTGAAAAGTTGCAACAGGACTTCCAGCGGATGCAGATAAGCTATCAGAAAAGTTTGGATGAGAAAGGAAAGCAGTTACAGGATTTGAGAGAGATGCACAAGGACAAACCTAAGCTCAAAGAATTCATCACGGAGTCCATTTCCCTTAATGAGCAATTACTACAGCAGCAAGAAGCATTGGGCCAAAAAATATTACAATAGAGTCATTATTGTGAAATCAGTGATAAAACCACTAATCAAGTGGTAGACTTGCGGAGTGACTATGATTTGATTGATAAACGAGTGACTGAATATTTGGCATGACAAGATACGGACGAGGGAAAAAGAGCAGGTGCACCAAGAATAAATGAAAATCACAAGGAAATGCTCTTTAACAAGTGGGACGAGCAAATCAAAGGGGCAAAACAGGTAGCAGAAGGAGTAGCCACGGCGGCCAACAGACTTACTAATTGTGTAAATGAAACTTTACACAAGGAAAATTTGATCGCATAGACCACTCTAGTGTACTTACCAAACGCTCAACAGCTGGAAGCAGACTGGAAACAGAGAGCTCAAGAAAAGGCCAAAGTAATCCAAAGGCTAAGCAAGTTAAACTGGGATTGTTACTGGACATACTTGGTGAAGCCACATAGCCAATGGATGACTCTTAAGTGCATTATAAATGAAACCGAAAAAATGGCGCCAGATCTTATAGATTCTATTTTATCAACCCGGTTAAAAGTGGAAATTAGCCACCCAACTCTCCTTAAATAGATGTTGCATACATATGATTTCAGAGATCAAATACAGAAATAGTTTAATTTTAGTTTTAATTTTGTTTTATTTTCCTAAAAAGAGGATGGTCATTTAAACCGCATCCTTCATTTTTGTAATAATTTATTTTTAGAATTAGTTAGTAGTATTTAAACCCTTCTCATGCATTTAAAGAAGGGTCCAGAAATTTATCAAAAACTTGTCCTCAGAACATGCACTTTTGCACCCTCAGAGGAGGTTTTGGTGAATGAATGGAACAGGGTTTATTTGATATTTGCATTTGATATCTGCTACTGATGTTGCACTTCTGTACTCTTAGTGGATGTTAAATCAAGGAGAGATAAATCAATTGTCGCTTGAAGCTCATGAGTAGGACTAGTTATAAATGGTACTTTATCTCTTAACCATTTCTGCTTATGCGTTAAAGTGATATTCAATTTTCAATTGTTTATATAATATGTTACAGCATGAATGTCTGAGTTATCATTTGGCACTTTTGTATGGTGATAACTATTTGTTTATGTTTAGTATATGAATAGCTCATTTATGCGATAAGTTTTAACAGCTGTTTCATCTAACTTCTTATATGAAGTAGCTCATTTTTATCGAATTCTTTTCTTATGATAGTTGAATGATCTTTATTACCAGTTATTGTATGAAATCCTTTTAGATCGCATAGAAGAAAGATCACACCCCGGGTTAGCATAAATTTCGATGTTTTTCTGTTTATTAGAATACAATAGCATAACATTAGATTAGATAGAAGTATTACATTTAGAACAGAAACACCCATCTTTCTCACACACACACACTGAATTGGGAAACTGGTCCCATATCCCTAGTCAGACCCACTATACCAAATGGATAAGGAGCTGCCAACCAAGGTCCGGACCGGGCGGGTATCCCCCTTGTTGTCGACCCGATTTTCGGGGCCTTCAACATATTTGGCGCTAGAAGGAGGGCATGAACTATGAATGACAAGTAAATCCAAATCAAAATACCATTCTGAGAGTAAATCGCCCTCGCCATCTCGTCCGACTTCTCCATTACACTTAAATCCAGAGTTAGAAGTCTCTAAAGCATCATCTACTGCTATAAATCCTGACATTTCAGAACAATCTGTAATTGAAACTCCTGAAGTCGAATCTATGATTCATAAACTTCAACAATTTTCCATTTCCCCTAAGATCTGATAAATCTCAAGGTAGCGTGACTTCGCAGTATAACCCTGCTCATCCCCTGACCAGACTTAAGAGTGAAAAGTTCTTTATTCGACCAACCGAACTACCTCTTCCTAAAAGGAAAAGAACAAGGAAGTCACCTAAAGGGTCCGACAACGAGACTCTTTCATCAACATCATCCATCTCAACTTCTCCACCGCGAAGTCAACCATCTACTCCACCACCCTAGACCATTATCAATCGACCTAGTGGAATCCCTACAACTCCTCCTCAATCATCTGCGATCATAATCACCTCATCTTCTTAACCACAGGGATCATTTTCAGCAAATCCCCCTATTAGCAATTCAGCAATGGCCCAGTCTCCATGGAACAATCCTGGGGCAGTCTTAATGCCTGTGCCCTTGAGTCAAATATCGGCCCATCCTGAGAAATGGCTACCCAAATTCAATCCTGAGGCAGGCATGCTAGTAGAAGAGCACATAAGAAACTTTATGTTATCCATCAACCTCAACGGGGTTACTAATGAAGATGCTATTGTTCGACTATTTCCTTATACCCTACAAGGAATAGCCAGATCGTGGTATTTTTCATTACCCTCTAGATCTATTACCAATTGGGACATCTTCCAAGACCAATTTCTAACCAAGTTTGGTGATGACAGGTCTACGGCAACATTAATCAACGACCTATCCAACCTTAGGGAAGAATCTAGAGAACCGATCAAAGATTTCATTCTATGTTTCAATAAGATTCTAAAAAAAATTCCTACTGCTTCCTAGCCCAGCGAGGAAGCGCGATGAGAATGGTATATCACTGCATTACCATAGAACATAGCAATCTTCGTGGACAAGGCTAATAAAACAACCCTTGTCGAAAACATGAAAGAAGCCATAGCAATAGAGAAATGAATAATCGCCTTAGAGAAAAAATCTGCGTTAGAAGATCGGAAGTCTAAGAAGGTCACCTTCAAAGAAGAGTCCAAGAAGAAACAAGCAAAAGATCCATTTGATTTGGAGGGATTGCAAAAAGTTCTCAAGACCATGTCTAATGAAATGGTCGACACAAAAAAGAAAGTACCAGAAACTTCTTCAAAAAGGCCCTACAGAGCTTTTAAAAGAGGCCCGTCAATGGATTCAAAGCCACCCAATGCTATAACAAATGCTGAATCCGAGGAAGAGGAAGAAATTGTCACTGAAGGGCAAACCGATGATGAAGAAGTTGTAGAATTACAAGGAATGTGGGATTTCATCCTCCCACAAGAGGAAGATCAAGAAGTATTCCCTGTTAACACACAAAGTAGAAATTAGCTTGATCCTCGCCAAAGTACCCCAAAACCAAAGAGCGCAAGCTCTGCATCAAAGGATAAAGTCGCAACAAAGAAAACGACATCTAAAGCGACTCAAACTAGCCGAGTCCAAACAGATTCACCTACTCCATCTAAAACACTGATCGTTTCAGATGAAATGGAGTACAATATCATAGAAGACATGAAAAAGACTAGGGCAAATATAACTCTGTATGAATTGAGCAAACTAAAGCATCAACAAAAGATAATGATGAAAGAATTACATGCTGTGCTAGTTTCACCTTTGCCTGCCGCTGTAATTTCTCAAGCTTCTCAGAACATGGGAAGACCTCCAAGTAATACGACTAACAAGATTGATCCAAACGACATCGCCTTAATTGGAGGTAGATTGAGATCTCATACTCCCCCTTTTCTCCTTACTTATGAAATTTTTAACAAAAATGTACGTAATTGTTTAGTGGATTCAAGTGCTTCATCAAATATTTTATCGAAGTCCATATGCACCAAATTAAACGTTCAACCACAGAAGTTCGTTGTTCGCATAGTTCAGCTGGATTGGTCTCAAGTCGAAGTCATCGGCGAACTAAATCAAGTAACCATAAGGCTGTCATCCAACCCGAAGGTATGTCAAGTAATTGATATTTTAGTGGCTGATATCCCTGAATTTTATGGCTTAATTCTTAGCAGGGATTGGTCAGAAAAACTGCATGGATACTTCTCAACTAACTGGTCGCATATGTGGTTGCCTTACAATGGTAAGCCAAATCAAATAAAAGTTGAACGAGAATTACATCAGAATTACATAGTAACGGAGTTAGAAGGGGAAAATGAACCAGTAGCATATAAAAGTAGCATAATTGGCAATTATTCAGTAGATTCTTTTCTCAGCAATTTTAATGCTCATACGTCCCCATATTTAGAACATTTTGTTTTGTCCCAATTCGAAATTTTTTCTCAAACGGATAGTTCAAAATGTATCAATTTTTTAGATAAACCTGTAAATAAATCCTTGTTTTGGAAATTATTTTTTGATGGTTCTAAATCTAACGAAGGAGCAGGAGCAGGATCTATGCTAATTAGTCCAGAAGGAGACAAAATCATGTTAACATGCAGGCTCGAATTTGATTGTACCAACAATACATCAGAATATGAAGCTTTAGTTCAAGGGCTGTACAAAGCAATCAGGCTAAACATAAAGTATCTCCAAGTCTTCGGAGACTCTGAAATTGTAGTCAGACAGGTACGGAATACTATACATTGCTTTTCAGGTCATTTAAAACACTATCAATCTTTAGTTCAAGATCTGACTAAGCATTTTACAACATTCAATATTTCATCAATTCCCAGACTCCAGAATGCAAGTGCTGACCTTTTAGCTAACGTAGCTTCTAAGCTCATTCCTTCAGAAAATTTTAGTCCAGATAGATTCTCAATAGAATTAATCTTTAGACCTTCTATTCCCGACAACATCACAAATTGGAGAATATTCAACGATGATCCTGATATCTTAAATTTCCTTACTTCTGAAGGATCCTACTCCAACCAAATAATCGAAGAAGATCAACATGATCGGCAATTACAACAACATAGCACTCACAATGCTATACCTAAATCAGTGGTCAAGTTAGAAGACCTGTACGATTTGAAAGATTGGTTTAAAAGGTCTACCAATTCGAAGCTCCAAAGTTCGACCTTGAATTATGAATTTGTAAACCTAGGAACCAATGCCAAACTCCAAAACATAATTCTAGGCCTTGGCCTAGCCCCCGAAGAAAAGCTAGCATATATTCGTCTTTTGAGACAATAGAAAAACGTTTTTGCTTGGAATTATGATGAACTTAAAACATATGACACCTCTATCATCCAACATACTATTCCGATGATTGATAACGAAAAACCTTTCCAACAAAAATTGAGAAATATTCATCCCAACTTAGAAAATCAGATAAAAACCGAACTCAATAAGCTGTTG
The DNA here is from genome assembly GCA_000404065.3 of Pinus taeda. NCBI lineage: Eukaryota > Viridiplantae > Streptophyta > Pinopsida > Pinales > Pinaceae > Pinus > Pinus taeda. The sequence continues at coordinate 62,359 of APFE030159956.1, forward strand.
AAAGCCAAGGTAATTTTTCCCATCAGACATTCTAATGGATCTCCAATATGGTACCTGTTAGAAAGAAAAACAGAGATATTAGGATTTGTATTGACTTTTGCAATCTCAACAAAGCCTATCAAAAGGAAAACTTTCCCTCACCACCTATGGAGCAGATATTGCAGGCAGTGGCATGCTCATAATTAATGTCTTTCTTGGGGATTTTCAGGATACAATCAAGTGCTGGTAAATCCTGATGATCAATTGAAGACCACATTCAGAACTAAATGGGGCACATATGCATATCACAAGATGCCATTTGGTTTGATTAATGTTGGTGCCACATTCCAGAGAGCCATGGACATTGCATTTAAAGGTTTAGTCAATAAATCTGTAGTAATTTATTTGGATGATATAACCGTGTACTCCAAGAAATGAGGTGACCATCTCAAAGACTTAAAGCAAATCTTCCAATGATGTTTAAGGTACAGAATTTCACTTAACCTAAAGAAATCTTTTTCGCATTAAGTAAAGGGAAACTTCTAGGATTCATAGTGTCAAAATCTAGTATTCACATCAACTCTGATAGAATCAAAGAAATTTCTAAAATATCCCTACCTCATAACAAAAAAGCCATGCAATCCTTCCTTGGTCAAATCAATTTTGTAAAGAGATTTGTTCCAGATTTTTCACGAATCGTATCTCCTTTACAAACCATGATAAAAAATAACTCCAATTTTAAATGGGGCCAAGATGAACATGAAGCATTTAACATGATCAAACAGGCTATTATTAATGCTCCATCTTTAGCAACTCCAAATTTTTCAGAGCCTTTTATTTTATACACATTTTCCTCAGATAAGTCATATGCTGCGATACTCACTCAAACGAATCAAGAAAAGGCGGAAGCACCAATTGCTTTTTTCAGTTCAAATTTGCAAGGCGTTGAATTAAATTACTCAGATGCAGAGAAACAGGGTTATGCTGTTTTCAAAGCGACCAAATACTTCAGACCTTTTCTACTCAAAACCCACACCAAAATTATAGTACCGTTTCCAGCGGTAAGGAATCTTCTGTTACAAAAGGATGTGGGTGAGAAGAGGGCCAATTGGGTAACTGCCTTACAAGAATATGACATAGAAATTGAACTAGCAAACATTGTAAGAGGTCAAGGCTTTTGCAAAATGCTGGCTGGAGCATCACAAATTTCTGAAATCCCATCTGTAGAGGTACAAATGTGCGAGGTAAGCCTAAACGATGAGCAGTAATTATATGCTGATATCATTTATTATCTTAAGAATGGATATGCTCCTTCATACCTCGATTACACTAAGAAAAGAGCTCTAAGATTAAAAGCCAAACAATATCAGCTCATAAATGATATTCTTTTTAGAAAGAATTACGATTCTGTTCTTCTTAGATGTCTTGAGAAATCTGAAGCTGAAAAAGTCTTGCAGGAACTCCACGATGGGCCAGCAGGCGGACACTACGCTAGAGATGTTACTGCACATAAAATCTTGTGCGTAGGATATTACTGGCCCACGTTATTCAAAGACTCACACAGTTATGTGAGGAAATGTCAAGTCTACCAAACCACTGCTGGAAGACAGAAGAAGCCATCCTTACCACTACAACCAGTTAACATCGACCAACCTTTTAGTCAGTGGGGATTGGACATAATAGGTGAGATCATTCCTCACTCTTCCAAGCAGCATAGATATATCCTTACAGCAACAGATTATTTTACTAAGTGGGTAGAAGCAGTTCCACTCAAGACGGCTAATGCTGAAAATATCATTGAGTTCATAGATCAATCTATAATCACCAGGTTTGGATTACCTTCTGCTTTAATGTTCGATAATGCATCATACTTTTCTGGAAATGCAAAGACTGAATTTGCACTTAAAAGAGGATTCAAACTTAAATATTTGGCCAATTATTATCCACAGGGCAATGGATTAGCCAAGTCTACAAACAAAAACCTAATCAGGATTATCAAAAGAACAATAGACCAAAATCATAAAAATTGGCATAAATCCTTAATATACTCTTTATGGGCAGACTGAATAACAAAAAAAGCTTCCATCGGCACTTCTCCCTTTAATTTAGTTTATGGGAGAGAAGTTGTTCTTCCGACTCATTTAGCAATTCCTTCTTTGTCTCTAGTTCAATACATTGATGAAGTACCAACTTCCTCATTACATTTAAGGCAAATGGAAATAATCAAATTAGAAGAACAACGAGAACAAGCTAAGAAAACGCATGCTCATCATTAGGCACTAGTAAAATCCTCTTTTGATTCAAACATAATAACCAGAAAAGAATTTCAGGTGGGAGATTTAGTTTTAAAATGGGACAAGGCACACGAAGAAAATGGTAAACATACAAAATTTCAAAGAATGTGGCTTGGTCCTTTTCAAATTGTAGAAGTCTTAGGTCCATTGATATTTGTGTTAAAGGATTTAGCAGGTAAAAGAGACTCTTTGCCTGTCAATGGACAAATTCTTAAGAAATATTTTCCATAGAAGATTATTCTTCTATTTCATAGAGTAATAGTTTTTCTCTTTTTCATAATAAAACCAGTTGTGAATGGTTACATTAGGAATTTACGAAAAATATACCAGCTCTCTTTCAGATTTTGATTTTTCGCTTGTATAAATAGCAAATCTTTTGGAAAATTGATCTTTATTATTGAAAGATACAGTTAAAGACACTAACCTAGATATGACACTAGTTTCGACTTCATAAAAGTTTGATGAAAATAACCTTTAGTGAAGAAATTGTTTTATATCATTGCATTGAAAGGTATCAATAACAAAATAAAGATTCTCTGTAGAACAGTTACTTCCAAAAACTCTATCATTGTCGTCCAGACCTATCTAAAGAAGACAATGACTTCCTCCCTGCTAAGGAAATCACAACTTTCAGAGGAACAATCCAAGGATACACTTTATCTTGAAGAATGAGAGGTCTCATCACGAGCCGGCTTATCATAATCACAGATATTATAACCTGTTGACTTTGCCAAATACTGCATACCATAACAGGGCAATGACCCAAGATTGTTACAATCAAGAGGCAAGGGGTTTCATCACGAGCTAGCTTGTTCAACAAAGTTATAAATCAAGTGAATGACTGTGTCATAAATTGGCCACCAAACCAAGACATTGTTCTTTAAGAATAAAAAGAAAACCAAAGCAATAAGTGTAGATGTGGATTCTTCTTTGAGAGTTGTAGGTTTCTTTAAGTAGGATACAGGATCATTGCTGGGTAAAAGGTAACCCTGTCGAGGCTATGAATGCCTGCTGGCAGCAGAGGCTCTACCTACGACAAATGAGTATATTTTAAAACTGGTTTACACAGAAGACTTTGTTTTATCTTTACAGACCAAGTAATGACTGATGTAAACACAAGGACTAACTTGAGGCAGCAAATAATCAAAGTTGAAAATCGCTGAAGCAAAATGTCATTGATAGGTTAGAGCATAATGTATTTTATCTTTCCATAATAAAGTTTAATTTTCTGAAAAATTTGTTGTTTTGGAAGCTGAAAAGGTTCAATAGAAACACAGAGATAACTGGTTCTTCCAAGTGAATTTCCAGTTGTTGTGGCCACCAACAACCCCCCTCCTTATGAAGTATTATTGCTAATACTAAATAAGTGGGGACCCTAAAAAAAACTAGTTAGTGTTACGTTTTATTTTTTGAAACTTACAACATCATGAACTTAGGAAAATACCTTGAAAAATCTAAAAAACCTAAGTTTCATAATGAAGAAAATTAAATTTACTCCTTAAAGGATATCGCATCGCGCAAAGGATGATAGGATACACCTTCAAATGAGTTAAAATGACAAAAGGCGAGAATGTGACACGAAACCTCATCGCATCGCATATATTGAAGACACACTCACTTTGAAAAAGTTTAAAAATCGCTGATATGCGATATCGCATATCGCACATCGCAAATATCACATGAATTACACAAGAATTATAACGATCTGCGATATTGCGATATTGCGATACCGCGATACTGCGATACTGCGATAAAAATAGCACGTTGACATTGTGACATTGCGATATTGCGATACTGCAAACTGTGACATTGCAAAGCAAAAACGCGGGACCCTCCATCGCAGTTGGTTCTGGCTCATTGTTCGAGAAAACTTTTTAGCTAAGAGTTGGTCATGTATTTTAATGCGAATTAATGAGTTATTGCCAGTTGTTAATGAAGTAGGGTGTTGTGTTTTTCGAAGAAATTGTTGAAAATAGTACTGAGAGGGGGGTGAATCAGTATTATCTAGTCCTTTTAATAATTCTTCCTTATTTATACTTTGAATTATTTTTGCATATCAGTACCATAAAACAATGAGCATGAACAAGAAAAACAGGCAGTCACATCAAAGAACACCAGATATAAGGTGGAAACCCAATGTGGGTGAAAACCACCTGCTGCAATATGTCTCTATCTTCTTTCAAAATAGAAACTCCTTTTACAATGGTCTTGTACTGGTGCAGTCCTTTACCAGTACGCAGGCTGCAACCTGCAGAGAGCTACAACTCTCTCTCGTTTTCCAGTCTCTCCTGGAAGGGAGCTACAACCCCCTACTTCTTTTCAAGGACCACTTTTTCATAAATTTTCAAACTGGATCCATATACATCAAAT
>APFE030159961.1:0-12526 GCA_000404065.3 Pinus taeda
GTCTTAGAGTAGAGAGAGAGAGGGTAGGCATGTTGTCACTCAGGGGAGGAAGCATGGGACCTAAGAGGATGGGACATTTATCATCTATTATGATTTTGAGAATAATAAATGATGGGGATATTTCAAGTTCAACAACTAATCTCCTTGAGAACCAATAGATAGCCACTACTTTCTCCTACTCTGTAATATATATAGCTGGTAAGAAGTCATTAGTATGAAATTTACAAACTTTTCTATTTCCATTAATCTTATCAGAAAGGGCTCAAAATTGAAATAAAAGAAGAATACTGTACTCACAATGACTGGTAGACTGAATGAAATAAAATAATAAAATCAAGGAAGCAAAAAAACCAAAACATGCTAAAAGGGAAATTAAAACAATAGTAACAAAAAATAAAAAAGAAAGATAAATGATATGTACAGAAAGGTGATGAAACAAATGTATCATCCTTTATTCGTGTAGAGGGAGGGAAAGTTCCTACTTGTTTCATTTGAGGTACGTAGGTCATTACATAAACATACTTTTCAATTTCTCTTCCTGACAAGCATGATATTAACAACTTGTCCAAGGTTTTCAATAGGGAAGGTAACCCGTGAAGGGAATGATTCTGTTGGATCATTTGTGATTGCCTTTTTAGGTGGGAAATCAACAAGATTTTGATATTTACTATAGAAATATAATTTTGATTGCGTTCGATAGAAATATGATTTTGAGAATTGTAAGGATACTTAGATGAACATGCAAGGACATCCTTGAACTCATGAATAAATCCTACTTTTTCTTATAATCAGAACATTGGAAATTTATATGTAAGGATTTAGGGTCACCTGGGATTCCAATGTCCAATAATATAGTTTCAAATATTTTTCTTTCTAACTCTTCCTTAGGTCTCTCTTTGTTATTAGACACATTGCTGGGAGAAAAAGTGTTTTAAAGAGGAGAAATCCAATTTGGGTACTTATTGTCTTTTTGTGAAATAATTTCCTTCTTACAGAGGGTTGTCCCTAGATGAATGAAGAGATGCTCTCATCATATGAAACCACCTACCAATATTCTTCGTTGTTTAGAATATGAGGCTGATTTAGTGATTGTAAAATGAAATTAAGCCTCTCAGATATAAGCTACATTTGGGGACTATTGACATACATAACCAAGCGATCAGATATTGCATTTAATTCCCTACAAATATGAGTGATATTAAAGTAAAGTAATTCGATTTTTTTTTGCCAAGTGACTTGAGTATATCTATTGATTAATTTTTTAGAAGGATAATAAAAACTTTTTATTAAGTTGATAATAATTTGAGAATCACGAAAAGTGGTCAAATGATTGCAACCTAGATTGAGATCTTGCTCGATGCCTAAAAGTAAAACTTCAAATTCAATGATGTTATTGGTGCATTCAAATTCAAGTTTGAAGGAAAATTGGTGTATCTTACCAAGAGGTGAGTAAAACATGACACTAGCATCATTTCCTTTATTCAAGGATGCATCTTTGAAGTGAATATGCAAATATTGATATATTGGATGATGGGGAAAACGGGGGGAGATTCTTGTTCAATAAACACCCAAATATTCTTTGATGTAATTTCCATGGGGTTGTGATAAATGTTTAATGTAAGGTGTGATTCTTCCTTCCATCAAGATAATGATGTTATTTCTATCTTTAGGAAGGATCATATGCATGCCCTCCAATGACATGTATCCATTTGTCCTAGTCTTCCAATCTCTACCAAGAATAATCGAATAGTTTCTTACTAGCATATCTATGACTTGGATATTACAAGTTATTCAGATTTTACGATGAGTACATAATACCAATGTGAAATATTTGATCTCACCTATGGTTGTTTTTTGAGAATTATTATAAGCCACCATATTCTTAGGTTTCTCTTCATAACATTGTAACCCTAACTCCTCCATAATAACTTTAAGCATGACATTGAATCCTAACCCACCATCAACCAAACAACAATGATAAATTTTATCACATACCTTCATAGAGACATAGAAAGGAGGGTTTTTTACAAAATTTATAGAGTTATTTACAACAAATACTTTGTCTTCGGGAGGATCCTCTTTAGGTCGATTCTCAAGAAAATTAATAGAAGCATGTATTTTCCCTTAAAGAAATATTTTCAAATGTTATGGTTACTTGGGAATAATGGTCATATAGAGAAATGTAGCATCATCCTTGATGCTGACCATTTACTTTAAAATATTAAATTGGAAAACAATAGAAGAGGGAGAGGTGGAAGAATTTACATTCAGATGCGAGGGGGAGACATCTAGGTTTTTTTTATTATTAACTTCCCTAGAGGGCCGATTCTTGACATTTCTATCCTTGAACACGCTCCTTGTTTCAAACACAATGACTTCATTGTCATCTATCTAATCCAAGGTTTCAGCTATGGGATCGGTTCTTTTCCAAAAAAATATTTCCTATGCACTCTTCTTAACCTCACATGTCTTTTCCTAATGGTATTCTTCAAATAAGTTACACCATGGTCGGGAAAGAAGGGAATTCACATGATATGAATAGGAAGGGTTTCTCATAGGAGTTGAAGTAGAAGCTTCAACATGTGGTTGCATTGCAACTTTCTTCTCAAAAGAAATTAATTGATTACTCATGTCTTACATGAGTTAGAGAGCATAAGATAGGTCATATTGATTTACTGAATATTAAAGTGGAATAACAATGTGACATAATTTCTCTTCGTATTCCAAGCATATTTTTAAAGAGAACCCAATATTATTTTCATTTTTCTCCTCTAACTTATGATTATAGGCGGGAGGTATGGTGTTGTAATAAAGCATCATGGACACCTGATTTTGTGGCCTTGATGATCTCTAGGATTTGATTATATAATTTACTAAAATGAAGATTAAAACATTTGATGGTTTCACCTTTTATATAGGTAAAATTTTTATATTCACAAAGGATATCTATAGGGCTCTGGGGTTGGCCATAAGTGGACTTAAACTAGTAGTAGAGCTTGGTCGAGGTAAAGAAGGATTTGGGAGGAATTTTGAAAAAATTGGTTGCTGCTTTTCCTTCCAAGGAGTTCACAAACAAACACATGCATGTATCATTATTGTTGGCACCAATGTTATGACATGCATTAGAAAATGAAATTAAGTGTTCATTAGTTGTGATGGTGCCATCAATTGAGAACTCAGGGAGGTGATATTTATATTTTGGTAAAGGAGTATTTTCTAGCATTAGATTTAGAGGGGAATCCACATGCCAAGGAGTGGAATTCATGTCTTCCTCAAATTGAAACAACATGTAATTCATGATAAATTTGGAAGGGTTTGCTGTAGATTCAATTATATTAAAGGATTAATATTAAAGGATGAACACATACTCCCAATTTGAATAGAAAATGATGCAGTTGAGGAAGGGAGAGTAGATTGAGAGGAATATTGCATTCCTAACATGACTCTTTGAGACAAAGAACTATTCCTAGAAGAGCATACAAAGTCTTGATAAAATTTTATATGAGCTTGGGAAGAAAGGATTTCCTTTCACCTTTGGACTTTATCGAAGGGTTTTTATTTAGGGATCAATCTAAGGATTCTTATAGAAGCACAAGGCTCACTGGTCATAAGTTAACTACCTTTGATTTGCATGATCCTTAAGATGCCTTTCAAGTGCTTCTCTTCTTTCATGCAATTCAATGTCTTAAGCTTTGATGGCCCAAGCTTGTTCTAATTTAGAAAGAGTGTAAGAGTTGTCAAGAATGAAATTGAGTAATTAATGAGAAATGTTCCTTTGATCATTCAATTTATTTGGAATATCAGGATGATTTGCAGATTGAATGGTCATGTAGAAGGAAATATTGGTATAACCAAGGATTAGTTATTTTCTCCCTAGTATGGTCACCAAAAATACATTGACGAGCAATTTTTTTATACTTTGTTGTCAACGCTCTTGAATATCAATAGGCTAGTGAGACGAACTAGGTCCGGGGTTTAATGACCAAAATTATGTTACAGTTATTTACAACAACGTTTTACAATGAAACAAAGAAAACTATTTAAAGCAGATATGTATAACATAATTAAAGAAAACTGTTTACAATGAAAAAAGCATAATACTAACTATGTGAGTGGCCATATACATTGTTGTAAGCAAGTATTTGAAATTAAAATGAACTAAGAACAATCTAAATGCATTAATTTAGATGATTATTTCTAAAAATTCATACTCAGTCAACCATAAGATTGCACATGCATGTTTATAAATTCTGATATGAATTTAATAAAAATTTCAACTGTTAATATCAGAGAAATCTACTCTCAAAGCTTAAAAATATAAAGAAAAAACATTGATGAAGATATGCCAAAATATGTCGCTATCAAAATGCTGATTTTATTGATAAAATGAGAGTATAACATACTATTTCCGCTGATTTCTATGAAAATCAGGACTATAAATTACTTAAAAATGTCTAAGATGTAACTAAATTCGTACATAGACGTCTAGAATGTGAAATAATAAGGGAAGATGAAATGTTGGGTAGCATGGAACCTTTTGATAAGATTGGAACAACAAAGTTTTTGCAAAAATTATACTATTTAGCATTGATATGAAAGAAATATCAAACCTTCTAATAACACTAATTGATGCAATAAATAAACAACAAGCTTTAAGAAAGAAAAAAAAATAGATGAGCTCACTTCCTCCTTATTACTCCTGAAAGTATTTCTATGGTCACCAAGCCCTGTGACCTTTAGTACTTCAGAGAATATGAATTTAGAAAAAAAAATAAAACTATCAAAATTTATGCATACCTCTCCTCATTATCATTTTCCATCCCCTCTTCCTTGTCTTCTGTTTAGTTTTATACCCCGCTTAGGTAATTAGAGGGAAAAAATGTCCTTTAAATAATTTGTGTGTTATGATAATTTTATTTATTTATTTTTAATTGAGAGAAGGAATTTAGGAGGGATAGACTTTTAATTAATTTAATTTAATAATGTACGTGGTGTCCCTGACTCTTTCCATAATGCATTTATATTAACCTTGTAACTCCATAATAAAAGATATGACATTATCGAAAATACCACCATCATGATAATCATACGTGTGGAGTGAGACAATGTCCAAAAATATTATAATGAAGCATGTGAAACCAACTTGTGTCTCCCATCATTATAAAAAATATGTACCATAATAAAAAACAAAGTGTTGCCCCCAAAAAATACACCAATGTCACAAGTATGAAAGAACTGCAAGTAAAATAAAGTAAAAATCATGATAACATAGAAAAAAATAAAACAACTTAGGATCTTTTCTTGGACCAACCAAGTAAATGGGTCTCCTTGCCTTCTTTTTACTTTGTCCTTATGTCTTCAGATGCATGTTAATAAAGGATATTTTCCTCCCCCCTCCTCCTTCAACTCTATAATGTAATAGTGAGTATGAGATGAGGTGGCTTCACAAGGAGAGTGTATAGGTGTAGCAGGAACGTGAAGTTTTCCCAATACAAACTATGCAAGGGAATCAAGGGGATGATGAGCATGAAATGAAGTAGTATGAGATAAGGTAGATGGTACCCAAGGAGGGGTAATAATAAATGAATAGAGTGATGAGAAACGGTAGGCCAATGAACAAGTCTGGATGTAGGCCTGATTGGGTTGGCTTCCTAACCATCATTTTGTGCTCGCTGCTACTGGGGTGCTTGAGGTTATGGAAATTCCATTATACTTGGGTGAGGTAGAGGCATGTTCTGAGATGCACATGGAGTAGTAAGAGGAGGAGGAGGGCCTCCAAAGTAAAAGTTCCTAGTTTGAGTTAACTGAGTGAATTCCTCAAAAGATGCATCCGGTTGAATAGAAAATCTAATCCTCTTATTTCTATTATCCCTCAATGACATGTTAGTCCTTTTGTTCTACCCCTTATGTTTCCCCTTGAACCTCTACTAAAAAAGTTCATGGTAAACTATGCAACCATAACATTGATGAAATTAATATAATGAAATAACATGTCATTTTAAATAAAGTTTCCCATAATGCTAGAGTATTTCAAATATACACTCCAGAAAAATATGTAATAGTAGAAAAGGAACTTCCATGCATGGATTTAAGACAAATGTAATAAGATCATGTGTGCTGATATGGTAAAATATTTTTATACTCATATAAGTTTCTTAATCAAACCATAAAGATGTATGCAAGAATAATGTGTAAGGCAATTGATTTTTGAGATATTCCCCCTTTGGATACATCACAAGTCAAAGTATGACCACTGTATACATATAACATAATATGCATAAAATGTCCCTTATGAAATGAAATGGGAAACATATAAAATCTTTGTAGCCGGGTGAAAGTCAAGTCAACATTGATGAGTTCTTTCCATACAAGTGTCAACAACATGTTTATAAAATAATGCTTTAACTTGAAATATTTGGCTACCTACAAGTAAAGTGGACCCATATTTGGCCTTCAATGCATAAAAATATTTTAAAAATTGTCCATAATGTTTTGTAGATGAGGGGCACTGTCATCAACATAGGAAATGACAACTAATATGTATGGAGTGGAGTGATCCCACCATTTATAGATGGTCATTTAATTTTTTGAGTGACCAATTCAAAATGAAAATATATGTAGAATAAATGAGAGAATAAACTCGTCATAATTTACGTTATGGATGGGCCTTGACATTACCATTTAAGAACTTAGAGGCACGGGGTGATAACATGTGTCTCTGAATGAACTAGTATGGCATAAAGCTAAAATGAGTCATGACACACTGCATGAAAAGGAATTGAAAGATAGTATAACCTAAATATAAATGATAAAATAAAGGTGTGCCCAATACTAAGACACAACCTAGAGAGAAGGGAAGTCATGCTATAATATAATTAAGATTGGAAAGTTATTTTATATTCCAAGGATTATATATTTGTTTTCATAAAATCAAATATGGGTTATAGTGGATCTTTCATGCTGGTTCATATGAGTTTTTTTTTGTATCTTGACGAGGCTACAAATAATTACCATAGGATCGTAACAATATGGTATGATATCTAAGTAAAACAAGTACATGGGCTATTGAGACTTGGAACAGGTATGAACCAAACCATTTTTATAAACAAGGAATGATCAAATGAGTAAGAGTGTAGACTGAATTGTTTCTCAGAACCTAACCATGTTATCCATGAGCAGTGAGGCTATGTGTCAATGACCACTCTTGTAAAAGATTTGCACTGAACTCAATCACAAAATTGTGAGCTAGGGAAAGAAGCAACCAAAACTTAGTTGAACGATGGGATACAAACTTCATTACCCATAAATATAAAAAATAACATAGGCTGTCATGCTCTGAGGTCTGATTTGTTTGAGAACCTCACCATATTATCCATGACTTCAAGAATACAAGGACAAGATTATGTCAAAATGGATTGAGAGTTTATCACATGGGATTGGGATGTATGGTAACCCAATAACATGACAAGGGGAGGAAAAATTAGAACTCAATCTATACATGTAACAAAGACTGTGCATGGAGTAACAAAGTCAACACCCCTTCTTTTATAATCTCTGGTAGTATCAGTCATGGTGCTAGGATGTATTTGATAAGTCAATATAGGGACGTATTGAGATGACAAGTGAGGCTATAGGTCTATGAACACTCTTGTAAAAGAGTTGCATTGACCTCAATCATAAAATTGTGAGGTAGGGAAAGAAGCAGAAAAAACTTAGTTGAACGATGGGATACAAAATTCATTACCCATAAATATAAAAAATAACAGAGGTTGTCATGATCTGAGGTCTAATTTGTTTGATTCACGACTGAAAGCTCAATAGACATATAAGGGTTTTGGGTCATGGATCTAGGTAGCTCCGGACACAAGCAGAAGTCCCAGAAGACTAAAAAAGGGTCAAAATTCAGAATAGTAAGAACACTCACAAACTAGCACCAGATTGAAGTGCTCGTCACCCTGATTCCAACGGTGTGAACAACACTCAAATACAAGCTCGTATGAGGGAGAAATATCTAGTCAAAGTTTTGGTCAAAGTTGGGCTGTGGGCAAGTTTTAAGTGTCCTACAAATTCACATCAACCGACATGGGAACTTAGCTCTCGAGAGCGGGTGAAGTTGTTGGATGCATAATTTGTCTAATAACCCTTATATTAGACAAATTCGAAAATAACCTATTGTTATACAAAAATAAAAAAATATATTAAAATAGATGGCAGGCCATGACCTCCTCCACCCTCATCGGACCCAAAATCGTGTAAACAAATTTTTATTAAAGATGGGCTAGTGGCCATGACCTCGCCAGACTCCCAACCACCAACTTGCACATCACATTACGTTCATATTAAATGACGGTGGGCGGGCCACCTCCGGTGGACCTAGCCCACACCCCCACAACACCAAACATATGTATATAGTTATGGGTTGGCAGGAATCAAACATGCCCGGCCACATGGCCGGCCTGCTCCACGGGCGACCCAACCCAAACTGCATAGTTATCACACCACCAAACAACGGTGCCCGAAAAATACATGGACTGAAACCGTTCACACATTAAAACCGTGCCCATATATATATATATATATATATAACGATTAACAAAAATGCAGTCTATTTTGGAGAGGGTAGGGTTTGAACCTGACCCACCTCCATACCATCCGCCCACAAAAGCAACGGCCAATAGGGCTCCTCATTGATTCCTCTGCCAATGAAATCATATATATATATATACTCGACTTTCATTTGCACGGCGAGAACGAAGGTGGAATAGGGAACGAAGAGCGGAATGGAGGCCGATAACAGAGTTTTAAATGATGGAACTCCGAGCCAGGGCAAAGATGGAACCATGACACAATTTTAGGAGGCAAAATGATGGCACACTTTTCAAGACAAAATATTTGCAGAGAACCTTAAAGATTCCACGGGAAGGTAAAAATTCATTTTATCAGAATGTAATCAAGTTTACAGTCATTTTTCTCAGATTTTCACAGGGATCGCAATGGCGAGGTCAGATTCACCTTTTGAGCAGCAAATTTGCAGATTCTCAGTTGAGGAGAATCTTCGAGAATATTGAGGGAATCTTCTAGATTCCTTGGAGGCTAAAGTTTCCCAGATTCAGAAAACAACCAACTTTATACTCATTCTTCTCAGAATTTCGCAAGAATATCAATGGTGAGATCAACTTCTTGATTTGAGTTGCAGATCTCTAGTCAACCCGAAGGAGGGAATCTTTGGGGAATCACGAGGGGATTTAAAAGATTCCTACAGGCCCAAATTTTTCTGGTGTCAGAATTCAGAAAATGGATAGTCGATTTACACCTCTCGATGACACAAATTCAATGGTACAGTTAGTTTGTTCAGCTGAGCCTTTTATTTTTTGGCCATTTTCCAGATTGGACCGATGGTGTCAGATTTTAGAGTGTGGACAGTCGATTCTATGTCATGTGACACCATGATTTTGATGGTGCATTAAGATCCAGCAGTTGAGTATTCTATTCTTAAGCTAGCAACAACTTTGAGATATATGAAGTGTTGTTTTCATGTACTTCTTTAATCATTTGCTATGAGATGTACTATGTTATTTCAATTCCTGCTTGATGTATGATGCAGAATATTTGTGTCTATTTCATGTGAGATGTATTCATCATGGATTGTTATGTATGTGCTGATTGAGATCCATTTGTTGCCATGATGGTGGGATACTCATTGTCACCATGGGTGTTTTGGTTGAGATCCCTTTGATGCCATGATGTCGGGATACTCATGATCACCATGTATAAGTTTATGTCACGCTGATAGGAGGTCTGTTGTAAGTGATAGTTCCTGTAGCGGAACGTATCATGGAGAGCCTTTTCCACTCATGTAGAGGGCACATTTCCTTGTATGAAAGAAAACATAGTCCATGTACATCTTCACCATTTACAACACTGAATGAAGTAGCCAACACCATCTTGACACCGGGCCTAGAGACGTAGTCCACACTGGACGAACTACATTATCAACGTCTTGTGTTTTATGTTGCTAACTCTTGTCATGTTCCCTCTTATTTACAACATGCATATATGTTCTTTTATGATCTTTTAAATGAAATTCTAACAACATCACGAAAGTAAAGTATCTTGGTTAAATCTGGGAGTTAAGTCAACTTGGATCAAGTTGGTATCAGAGCGGTCTTCACGTGGATGTGAATTGCGAGCATGAACAATGGAACGTGCAATGATGGAGGATGAAAAAGTGATGTACGAGACCATGCTTAGAGTTTGCAAAAAGGTGGAAATAATGTATGAAGCTCTACAATAAGAGACATAGGAAAAACTATGATTGCATCTTCAGTTGTGAGCCACGAAAGAGGCCCTAGAAGAACTGAAGCACAACAACCAGAGTCTTCAAGTAGAGAATGCTAAATTGAAGATGCGTCTACAAGAAGAGAAAGAGGAGAAACACAATTTGTTATGACAACTACAAGCTAAGGACGAGGCCTTGGAAAAGCTGTAGCATGACCCATGTGAGGTAAAAAGTAATTCTCTGACTTCATGTATGTTTCTTGATTATGATTTTGCTGCTTTTGAAAGTCATACCACATGAATTGACTCCAAAGTGTTGAAGAGAATGGGGTATGAAGGAAAAGGCTTGGGAATTAATGACCAAGGAATTGTCAACCCCATCAAAGTAGAAGAATTACATCGTCAGACAGGACTTGGGTATGTCGGGAAGGAATTTGGGGAATGCGCCAAGATAGCCAGCGAACCACCAACAACCAATGATGAGAAGCCCTTATCAGTTCTTTCCAACTCAACAATGGAGGTAAAATATGTTGATTTCCCTTCAGTTTCATCTTCACATAGTATAATTTCTGTTTGAAATGTGGAGATACCAATTATAGGGAAAAACATGAGGCTCCTTACCAGGATGAGGTACAAGAAGGAAGAAGAACTTGGTGTTAATAGCCAAGGCATTACTCAACTATTGGAGGTTGTGTAGAGACCTTGATTTGCAGGTTTGAGATACAACGAATGAGAATGCTTGAAGGTGTCAGATGCTTCCGAGACATTGTTGAAATTGTCAAGGAAAGAGAATGATGGGAACACATCCCCATCATCCCATGGAAGTTTCCATTGTAGGGAAAGAGATTGGGAAAGCTCTCATCGCCATACTTACACTAGAGACAACAAGGAAAGGTATAACAAGTCTCAATATTCGAATGTTCATTTCGATTACAACCATGTTGTTAATGATGAATGTAAAACATGGCATCAAAATACATGTACTTTCTGTGGATTACATAACCATACATATGTTGAGTGCTTGAAGAGAATGGCAACACGAAAAAGGATGAGGCATGAAATACCCTCTCAACAATAGGCACAGAAGTAGGTTAAGCAAATCTAGAGGAAGAAGACCTATTGCAGCCATTGTGATAGAGGTGGTCGTCAAAGAGCCACATGTTGGAGGCTCCATCCAGAGCAGTGCCACAAGGACAAAACATCCATGCATGAACCAAGTGAAACAATTGTTCGACAAGAAAAACCACCACAGGGGGATGAACCATTCACATCTATAAGTGAAAAATGGTTTCTATATTTTTAGCTTGTCATGGTCATGATTTTGTAAATCATTTGTTACATTTAAAATGTAAAAGTGATGATGTGTTTTCCATCACTTGTTGCAACAACAATAATGTCTGGTCTTATTTTATGTTGCATTTTAAATTGTGCAATGATGATGTGTTTTACGTCACTTGTTAAAGAAACAATAGTGTTTGGCCTTATTTTTGTAAATCATGTGTTGCAGTGATGATGTGTTTTCCATCACTTGTTGAAGCAACGATGATATTTTGGCCTTGTTTTCATTACTGAGGTATTGTTTCCATTTTGATGTAAACTTGACCACCGCGTATGTGTTATAAACTCATGGCAAGTATGGGATGCTTGGGTCATTAGTTGGTCATGTAAATTAAGCATGTAATTTGTAGAATTGTAATACAGGTTTGCAAAGGGTGCATGTGTTAGCGCATCGCTTATGGCTCCAAAGGACAAAGGTGAAGGGGAAGGAAGGGTGACTTATCAGACATTTGTAAGTGAAGACAAGGTACAAAGAAGTGGAAGATTATTTTCATGCTTTTGGAGGACCATATATTCCTCAGTGGGGAGGATTGATCTAGGTGGCTCCAGAAACATGCAAAAGTCCCAGAAGACTCAAAAAGGGTCAAAATTCAAAGTGGCCAGAACGCTCCCAAACTAGAAATAGATTGAAGTGCTCGTCGCCTTGATTCCAATGGTGTGAAAGACACTCAAATCCGAGCTCATATGAGGGAGAAATATCCAGTCACATTTTTGGTCAAAGATGGGCTATGGGCCAGGTTTAAATGTCCTACAAATTCACCGTCAACCGGCATGGGAACTTAGGTCCTGAGAGTGGGTGAATTTGTTGGATGCATAATTTGTCTAGTAACCATTATATTAGACAAATTTGAAAATAACCTATTGTTATACAAAAATAAAAAAATATATTAAAAGAGATGGTGGGCCATGA
>APFE030159965.1:0-19973 GCA_000404065.3 Pinus taeda
TCCAGATATTGCGCACGAGCAATGACTTGCTCTTTAGTGACAACTCCTCCCTTTGCCACATATTCTGTAATAGAAGGTAACAATGACTTAATAAACCATTCAGCCAACAACTAATCAGGAACATACGTTTTTACCATTCTACGACGATGTCGCCACTCATGAATATGATCAGATATGCGAGTGGCCATCATTTGTTTGAAATTGGTAAGAAGCTCTGTTCCTATTTCGTACCTTATGGGTAGCTAAAAATGGGTTAAAAAGGTTGTGGCTAGGGTGCTGAAGTTATCAAATGAAGCTCTAGGCAATTCGATATATCATTTTGTTGCCGGACCAGTTAACGTTCGTTGAAAAAGGCGAAGCCTAATCGAAACATCATTAAGAGTGTTAAATGAACACCACAGATGAAAGGTCATCACATGATTCGACAGGTCTTCACCCAGATTTCCATTAAATTTAGGAATATCTGACGGAAGTTTATGAGGAATCGCTGGCCACCAAGGGGCGTAAGCAACTGGATTATTTGTTAGCCGATTTAGATCCGGTAACTCTAAAGTTGCCACGAAAGGCAACTGTTGATTCAGGTTCGGTGAAGCATACCCAGGATAAGATGGGATTGCCTGAGCAGTGGGTCTTTGCATACCAGCATAATGTATTTGATGCTAATAACTTTGGTAAGGTTGATGGGCATAACCATTATGACATGATTGATGTGGACCGTTTGAATATATGGCTGCCCATTACTCGCAAAGATTTGTTGCTCAGATCCTCAGTAAGCTTGTTGGAATTGCGGTTGTTGATATTGTACCAGCCATGGTTGTGAAGCCATTTGTTGTTGTCCAATACTAGCTGCTTGATCAAGATGAGGGGTAATAGTACCCGTTTGAGCCTGGGTCACTCCAGTTAAGGAGCCACTAATCGGCGACTGTGGTTGCGTCGTAGAGACAAAAGGTTGTTGTATTACGACCTGAGAAACTTGAGGTTGGCATACAACAGGCAATGCTCATACTTACGACACCGTCACAATAGTCGTTGTAGTGGGGATACTTGCCACAGGTAGACTTTGTTGCATTGAGTATACAACTCTTGGTTGTTGAGGCAGTATTGGCACCCAACCGCTGGATGTAATTCCAGCATGACCCAAATTCTGTTGCGAACTCTTGTATGGTTGTTCTCCCAGAGGGAACAATGAAAGGGTATACTACTCCCCACACGGCGGAAGTCCAGTGCCCAAAGGAAGGATTTTCCTTTGGGGACCGAGCTGCCCAAGTTGATACTATTGCGAAGGATCAATTTGTTGAGCCTCAACATAAGAGATTCCAGATATTATTCCGGACGAACAAATGGGAACAGACTATACTGTCGAAACAGTCCCTGGATGGACTCCATCTAGCGGTTGAGAACTAGTTGGGACAGATGGTACACCAGCGAACATCGTTGGAGTAGCAGCGGGAGGTTCTGCTGTCGCTGTGTCAGATGACACAGTCCTGGATGTCGATGGTTGTTCAGACATATCTAGTCTATCCAAAAGATTTCTTAGTGATTCTACAGGAACTTGCGGTGAAGGGAGACTAACTTCTGTTGAAGAAGGATATAGGGTGATCCTGGCTCCAAAATCCAATGCAGTACTAGATGGGGGATCTTCCACAATCTCTTCTATAGCAATCAATCTAAGTGGAAGAGGTAGACCGTCAGGTCCGTAAAATATTTCTGGTGCCGAAGAAGGTATAGACTCTGCAGCGACAGATGTTGGGGGAATAACACCTTCCGAATCAGCTATAGATGGTGCCGGTTCAAGAATAGAAGTGTTTACCATTACACTAGGATCAGTTCTAATGTCCTCTTGTGGCTGCGGAACTTCTTCTGTAGAGGCAGGGATACCATAAATGGTTGGAGTAACCGGAGTCCTTGAGGAAGTTGGAACACAAGTTCCAAGCAAACCAGGGGACTTTGATCCAGTTAAACGAGTTCGCTTTGTCCGAAATAGTTTCATTTCCAGAGTCAAAGACGGTTGACTCATTAATCTCTGCGAACGACGGGGTTTCGATTAACTTTCTTCCACGATTGCAGATTGCTCGATCAACTCAAAATAAAGGGGAAAAGTGATTTCGAATTAAATGAATTTTAGATGCTTTGACACAACTTGCTTTTTCAATTTTTAAGAGTCGAGAAAAAGCTAAAGATGACTCTAGTCGCATTCGATTTTTAATGAGCCTGAAGTGACAAGTGCTCAGATGGACCTTTTCCTTTAAAGAGTCTGAAAAGGAATGAAAGAGACTACTCTGGAAATCTAGACAGAGAGATTACCAAACCAATCGCAAAACTGCAGAATACTTTTTATGGTATGGCAGTCAATCTTCTCGAATGTTGTGTTCAGTGCATTGCGATCGATAGGGTGGCAGACACGGCTTCCTAAGGATAAAAGATGTAGCCTATTGTGGTCTCCCAATATATACTCGATGGTACGTGGGAGCACAAGTCCGTACTGGCACTTGTCATCTCAAAGAGGAGGAATCACCCAACCTACGATGAAAGCAATAGTTACCAGGCTTTATGACGTCGGAATACGTCTCTAGCCTAGACTTCTAAATGTTGTGCGTTAGGTTCCAAAGTGTTTTTATGTTCATTGAATTTATTTTATAGTTGATCTTTCTTAAGAAGTTTGCCTTTAAGGTTCACCATGTGATGTAGATAGACAAATCCTAAATTGCAATCTAAGATGATAAACAATCGTTTAATCTTCTTTTTGCAATGAAAATCCTAGCTACTAAAGAAAGAGAAATGAGATCCTTTCAACATAGAGCAGAGAGCACACACTAGATGCACTGTCCTAAATCAAAATCAACAAGCAGTCTAAATGCAAATGCACATGCATGTATTTGTTTTCTGCCTTCTTAATGTGTGAATGACAAAACGAATGCTAAGTACAAATCTGAATTATCTTTTCAAAGCGACAATACTAACAATTTTCTCTTCAAAAACGAAAGGAAGATAATGAAGACACTTTGCGATTTTGAATTGAAAACTGCTTTTGACACTTGAAAAACTACTAATTCAAATCAAATACAAGAGTAACAGTGTAATCGACCATCAAGAATAATAGGATTTTTTTCTTTGACTGAAAATGACACTTGCGACACTTCCAAATCCAAAGACGACAGTTCAATTAAGCTACTTCTTTGTAAAAGAGAACTATAAATGGTGCAGAATACATAAAAACATTCACAATTCTTTGTACAATGGAGGTCGAATCATGCAAAGGAAGGGAGTTTCCACAGTGGTATACTGATCACAGACAGCAAAACTCCTGAATAAAGCTTAAGAGGGTGAAGAAAAACCAAAATCTGGAGGCAAAATTAGCCTTTTATGATCATCGCACCTGTAACACAGGGAAATAGGGATGCATCTCACCTACTGCACACGGGGGGTGCGATGCATCCAGATTTCCTAGAAGAAAGGGTGCGATGGTACAGGGCCGAGACTTTAACTTGGTCTTTGGTCACAGTTTGCAGCTCAATTCAAGGATTTAGGCCGAGCTAATGGTAGTCAGTAAATGTAAACCACAGGGGTTGATCTAATGAGGTTACTTGAGCCACCACCAGGGCAATTAGGATGTTTGCAAATCAATTTTTCAGTTTATACACAAAACCCAGAGATAGACTGAAGCAGCATTGATCTACTTTGCACTTGCATAGAAAATGCAGTTCGAAGGCTAGTTGGCTTGACTTCAAGCTCTGTCTGTAGTTTATAAAGCAAACAAATATAGACAAGCAAACAAGCTATTCGGTCCCTAGCGGAGTTGCCATTTTGTTATCAGGAAATCTAGTGTCTATTCAGAGCTACTAGTCCCACTAAGACGGGTAGCTATCTTAGAAACAAACAAACTAAATCTACTTTCATTTTCCTTTATGAGAAGTAGATGAGAAGAAAGCAAGAGTACTAACCTCGATCCTTCGCTTGGTTGCTTGCTTGTTCCTTCTCCCCTCTGATAGATCTTTGCTGCTCCTTCCTTGCTTACCCCGATTCAAAGAGTACATGTAAAGTCAAAGTAGCATAATACTATCAAAGTACATAGATCTACAATCATAAACAATATAGGACCAGATATATATTGACCACACAAACACATATATCATCAAACATGTAAGAATGTGGAGGAAAACTTGAATAGATTTATTGATATAAAGATTAGAAGAGAGGATTACAACCCATTGATCTAACCCAGCGTCATCCTCCCAGCATGAAAGCCCTTCTTCACCTCATGAAAAGCTTAGAACACCCAACACTATGATATTCCACTAAGAAACCAACAGCACTTCCTTACAAGATACAAGATTCCAGCCTCTGCATCTCTGGGATGAGGGATCCATATAAAGATATTTACAGGGGGGTGAGTCAGCTTCTGGGATTTTGATTAGTGTCCTCTCTCTGATAGTTCTTGGTTCCACTTCGAGATTCATGATCTCTTACTCATTCCTGGGCGAATTCAGAGAGGCAAGTGTCACAAGAGAAGTTTCTGGAAGATTTCGTGATCATCCACCTTGCAAACTGTCTCTGCCATTTGTCTACTCTCGCCCATCGCACCCTACAGAAGGGCTTTCTAGTATGCATCGCACTTTTTGCACTGAGTAGGTGAGATGCATCGCACCCTTAGCACTGAGCAATCTGTATGGTCCAGTTTTGACCAGTTCTGAGCAGTTTTCCATGGAGAACTTCTGGGAGATGACGTAATCATTTGACTTTGTTCTGTTAGGGTATGAGACAACACTTTTAGGGACTCAGAAGTCCTCGGTTTATGGACATATATGATTGGGGTTGCAGTGCCCAAATATGTCTATAACAATATCAATTTATTTTCTTCAAATATGTTTTCCTCATAATGTTTAAATTGTGTGTATCATGGAATGAATCATCAAATCAATTATTTATTTATTTATTTATTATTCCTTTCTATTTATATTATTATTTTATTTTTACTTTAAAACACCTTCCACTCACAGATGAATGTGTTAAATGATCATATATCTATGCTTTGTGTTATTCTGAATATTTGAGTGAACAAAAAAAGGAGTATGACCTCTCTAAAAATTAAGAGTGAACCCAAATAAGTTTGTAGGAGGTTGACTCTCTTCCTTGACTAGAAAAAACATCAACAATGTACATTCCCATTCAACCCTAAGATTAGACCATCAAAGTTTCGTCATAAGGAAAGAACTTAGTCTTGTTGACTCTGAAAGCCTTGAAAAAGATGTTGAATCTTCCATACCTAAACAAGAAACTAATTCTACCATAGGTTGATTCTTTCTCAAATTCTTACGGTGGTGGAATGAATGTCATTAAATAATTTATAGTTCAATCTATGCATGTGCTAACCTAATTTTCTTCCATTGGCATCTTAGTACTAGTAGATTTGTACATGTATTTTTCTTCATTGTTTTCCTATAATATGGGATGTGAATCAACATTTCACCTACCTAAGTCAATGTTATACATTTAAACACCACTTTTTATTGAGTTGAGGTAGTCTCTAATAATATTTCTCTTCAATTATCCAATTATTTGAAAATTTAGATATTTTTCATGAAAACCTATTTGGTGATGGTGATAGTCTATGGCAATAAGTTCAATAACCTACCCCCTAAGATTAATATCAATCTTGAAATAGAAGAAATATAATTCTGGTATCCTATTTTATGGAGACAAAAGGCACCACTTCATTTCTTCCTTGTCAAGGATAGATTTGTCAGGGAATTTATGTGTTGACTAGAATTGAACCACAAAGGTTGACTTGATAAAAAAATAGTTATTAAAGGGAAAATGAGTGTGTATACAAAAACATAACCATACATGCATATGTATTTTTGCTTACTAGGATAGACCTCTATTACTCCCTGATTTTATTTCTGATGGATATTTTGTTGTAGAGGTATGTAGGTAGTATTGTTCCTAGTCATTCTTACTTGAAAGGAAAAGTAAAAAGAAATTTATTTTTCTATTATTTAAAGTTGGATAAGTTGGTTCATTTAGCATAATTATCTGAAACACTAAAATACTTGAATTTTAAATAGGTTGAACCTTCCCAAGGATTTGATATCGAGGGATTTTTTCCCAACATCTAACATTAGTAAGATATGGAAACCTATTCACTAATATCATATAAGGAATTGGAGATAATGAAGTAGAGACTTTAAGAGAAAAAAGAGATTTTTTTTGTATGGAATGATTGTTTAGTCACATAATTTAGTATCAATTTGGAAGGGAAGACCAAAACTAATAAAAGTGCGAAGAACCCTCCAAATGTACAATTATTTTAAGCATAATAGACTCATCCAAGTTCCACTTTAGCACCTAAAAATGAAGAGACAAATACAACTCGAGGAGAGAGTGATTCGTAAACTGCTATGGATATTCCAGGGGACAGTTCGTCATAATAGATATGATAAAATTATACTTAAATATTCTAAAATATACACTATTATAGTTTTATATATCCTTAGATTTATAGATTTGTAGATTACTATTGATAGCATATGCATGAAAATTAAAATTATGAAAAAAATAGAGAACTAAAAAATCAAATCTCACAAACACATTTGAAACATGATATGACCCGAAAAACCCTTTCACAAGAAAAACCCAGCTAGAAGGTGAGGTTTCTCTGCTCTCTTTATTTGAACGGAAATATGGTTGTGCATACAAAGAAGTATGACATGTGGCCTATGGGTTGATGCAATGCACAAATACTCTCTATGTGATCTATCTCCTACCCTCTTGGCTATTTTTACTTAGCTATGGAACAAATGCACTCAAAAGAATGAAACCCCTTTTCCTCCTAGTGGCCCAGTTATAACATAACCCAATAACCTAATAATGGTTAGGTTTGAATACCTCAACTATTAACCATAGTTACAATATAAACTCTTCTAGAGTATCCTACATTATAATTACATGGTTATCCTTTTTTACATGAATAATGGGGTATGATATGACATCCTCGCTAATTATGGTGGTGAAAATATGAAGGTCAACTTCTTATCTGCATAACTTTCACATACAGACTCTTATTGATGTGATTCTTGTGTCGTTGGAAAGGTATTTGTGTGTAGAATATGAAAAAATGTGCAATTCTAAATCGAAAAAGTTTTACCCCCCAAAAAATATCATTTGATGCCTCAAAATTCTGACAGAAGGTTTTAGACCCCAATTTTCCAAATTGGGTCCTGTCAGTAAAAATGGTCCTGAGATCTTATTCCTCCACTTTTTCCAATATGCAAGCATCAAGATGGATGAAAAAATATAATGATCCAATCCTAATGAAAGAGTAATGAATTAGAATCTTGTGGAGATTATGATGAAGATCTACAACCCTACGGTAGTTTCAAATAAATCTCATGTTATTGTTACTTTATGAAGAGGTAATAAAAGTTCTAGTAAAAATGGTTTGCAACAAGTAGAAGGACTTGTGGTAGCTGAAATTGACCATTCTTAAAAAAAAATTCCTACTCCCCATATTTCATTGAAGAGTGACATGACCTTAACAACTTAAACCAAACTCCCTTCACATTTATTAATTATCATAATTACACTCTCTCTCTCTCTCTCTCTCTCTCTCTCTCTTGTTGATGTGCTACTATTAAGCGAGGATTTCATTCATTTTCCTCTGAGTAAGTTTGCTTAATCATAAAATATCATGCTCCCCTAAACCATAAAATATACTTTTAACTTATTGTACACCATACATAAGTATGTGTATTTAAACACACGCACACACACATTCTTGGGTACAATGCTATATATGTATATGTATATGTATATGTATATAGGTATAATGCTATATATTCCATACGAGGAATATGAATATATTATCAATACTACCAACATCCATTACGTCACTTTGTAGGAATTGAATTTGGGGGGGGAGGATCCCATTCCTTCATCCCAACCACTCGAGATAAACATAATGTTTTACATTGTCGTAAACATTTACCTTATCCACTCATGTAATATTCAATCACTTTGTAGGAATTGAATTTTGGGGGGGAGGATCCCATTCCTTCATCCCAACCACTCGAGATAAACATAATGTTTTACAATGTCGTAAACATTTACCTTATCCACTCATGTAATATTCAATCGCTTCACTATTAAGCCAGGGATATGAACCATTCTCATGATTTAAGACATCCACACATGTGAAATCCCATTTGGATCAAAATAAGAGTTAATACATGGACATTTTTCTACATGATATGTTTTACCACCGTTAATCTTGTCAATTCTCAACCCTTTGACATGCCAGACTCACATACCACATTTAAATTTCAGGTAGCTCTCCACCAATATCAAAATTTAACTAACCATCTATCTCCTCCCAACTTTACACTCTCCTTTTGTTATTGGTTTTCATTTAAATTTGGAAAACAAATTTTATCAAAGTTAAACATGAAACATATTCCAATTTTTAAGGTTTTGACATATATAGGTTAATTTGGGAAACAATTTTTAATATAAAAACAAAATGCACAATGATTTTAGTTTTTTTTGTTTACTCTCAAATATAAAACAAAAAAATAACCCAATTATTTTACATATAATGAGAGGCTCATAAAATATATATTTTACCTTGAATAGTTTTACTTCAAGTTTATTTTAAGAAAATAGTGATGTAACAAGGTAAAAGATAATTTTACTTTATTTTAAGTATAAATCATTATGTAAATTCTAAAGAACTAATTCTCATTTTTATGTGATCCTAGAGTGCTGATTGGAAATGGCTTCAATTTTCTAAACAGAAATACTTTAAACTTTGTTGAAATTAAATAGAAGAAAAACATAATATAAAAAAATTGAGGAACACATAACGTAAAGTGGTAATACATAAAAGTAATTTTATAAAAGTTACCTGAAACATCAAAACAACTTTGAAACTTACATACATCATAACTAATATCATCAAATGTGGAGTTTATTTCTAGTCACTCATAATGTCCATTTTATGCTCTTATGCTTTTCATTTTTGGTTTGACCCATAAGAGATTTAAACATTGAATCTTATGATTTATACAATATTATAATACAACCATTGTCACTTGAGCAACCTTTATAGGTTATTTTATGTTCCAATATTACCATAAAATTTTAGTCATATAAATATAAAAAATTAACAAATGGTAAGATATTAAAGCATATTATAAATTTAATTTAATAAATTAATAAAAGTTAAAACATCAAAATGTTTAAATATTGGTTATATAATGAGAAACTTAAAAAACTAACGTTCAATGAAATAAAAGGTCTCAAGTCATTAAAATAAAGAGTTTTTTACGCAAGAAAAAAAATCACGCTAATGAGAAATCAACCAGCCACAGCCAAATTTTAATGTAGTAGATTGAGTCCAGCAAACTAGGTTGTCTCCGCTGCACAATTTTAGTCCATCCTACTTTTATGATTGTAAATTCTTCTTATGTATTCGAAATATTTTCTTATTGCTATGCAAATATGATATTTTTGTAATTTTTTATTACAATTTTTATTTTGTTTTCATCATTTTTTACTTAAACATCATTTAATGAATAAATAATCTTTTAAGAAATTACTTCCCGGACATGTTTACTAAGTATCATATGCATTATCACCTGTGAGTCATGAAAGAATCTTTTAAGAAATTACTTCCCGGACATGTTTACTAAGTATCATATGCATTATCACCTGTGAGTCATGAAAGTTGTATTTCTTAAAAACGGGATGATTTGGGTTTTAGGAAATGATTTATTTTGGAATTTTTATAGAAGAAAGGTATGTATTATCACTCACCAATTATGAATATTTTGTTTCTTAAATAATCAATGTTATAAATATCTATATTTATTGTTAACTATTAAGTTATATGTTAATTTATGGTTTTCATGCATGCTATAAATTTATTTATGCAAATTTAATGTGTTACTCTTATTAAATTACTTACACAAATACACATTGTTACTTAGTATTTAATATGTATGTGTGTGTCTTCTTCTTATTAATTTACCAAGGCAAATATGTGTTATTACTTAGTATTTAATATGTTTGTGTTGCTATGCGCTAGCGAATACTTACACTATTTGATATACACATTTTTCCTCTAAATCTTTCATCTACTAATTTTTAAGTATCTATGTGGCAAGATTAAAGATTAGGGAGAGACTTGATTCTCAAACTTTATTTTGATTGTTTTATCATCTCGACTCTATTATCAAATATTCACCTTTAACCTTATCCACCATCATGAACCTATCCATATCAAAGCTTAAATGAAATCTTTTGTGGTAATTCAAAATTATTATCATTTGTGACATATCGAGGGTTATACCTTTTGGTCCAAGAGTCCAAGTTAGGACCTAATGTGGAGAATTTTTCTAAATTTCCATTGGATTCCTTGGGATTGACCCTTAACGGGGTCAATTCAAGGACCAACATCATTTTTTGTGCCATTTCCAGGGATCAAAGAGAAAGGATTTTTATTCCCCAGTTAATAAAAAATGATAAGTCTGTGACTTGGTGGTGAATAGTGTTGAAAAATGTAACTAATGTCGGTCTTGTAGGTTTTAACACTCTACAGAAATTACTTGCAACTGAATTCTTAAAACAAAAAAATAAACAATGGTGAGAACATAAAACATACATAGATATTTTCTCCAGGAACCCAAACCAGGAAAACCAGATTGATTTTTCATTATATTCCTTTCAATGTTACAATACATTATAGATGTGTCAAAGCATCGATAAACCCCAATCCATTAACCCTAGATTAGAAAGTAACTATAGTTCCCTTGACCAGATCTGGAAAATACAATGGGAAAAAAACCATCATTCCAAAAACCATGCACAAAAACAATGTGAAAAACCATGGGTAGGTTTGCCCACCATCCTTAGGTCAGCCCAACTAATATTGGGTTTGAATAAAAAATAATTCTTGGGGTGTTTCCCCAGACCCTCGTGAAAGGGGACTATCGTCCCCCTGCAAACCTCCCAATAAGGGGGGCTTCCATCCTCCCTGTTACGCCTGACACAACGTAACATTGTCTGAATCTAGTCGTGGAAAGAATAGAAAACATACCCAACAAGTCTTCATAATTGTATTTGATTCATGATGTATTTATCAGAAGAAAGAAAAAGAAAATTATTTATAAAAATTATTTATTAGCATGGGTTTCATGCTTATTTATTTTGTTTCTAGGTCAATCCTCCATTGAAGGCTTCTAGGTTTGTGTCTTAAGTCATTTTCATTGTCATTATATTCTATACCCTTCTTGGGCTTTGTATGTCAAGAAATAACTTGTGATTACTTCAAAAATGTCATTCATACCTCCTCCACCAAGTCGCCCTCAAGAAACCATTAACTCACCCTCATGAAGAAATTTGACCATCTAGGAGAAGACTATATATAGACATGCATTCAAGCTATTGAAAGATCATCTATCCATAAACTCAGTTTGCAATTTAAAGCGCAAAAAGGGCTCAAGAGGAAGGTTTAAAGGTGAAGAAAAGAAGGACAAGACCAACAAAGAAAGGAATGATGTTTTTCTAGCAATAAGCTGAAATTTTTTGTTACTCTGCCACACGTGAAAAGATGACTAAGGAATATTGTAGGACCGAAGACGCATAGTTGCAGTAAGGGCTGAAGATTCTTGTTGACATACCTAGAAGAGGTGACTTGGGTTTATTTTTGATGAATTTGGTAAGAGTTTGACTAATCTTATTGAAAGGATAACTTAGTGGATTGGGGGAGGTCACTGTCTTTGTCTAAAGGTCAAGGTTGTCTCATTTGATTTGATTCTAAGGAAGAGAAGAAGAATTTATGGGATTCCCCTTGAAGAGGCATTTTTCCCTGGCTTAGTGCCTATATCTTGTGTTCTTAGTTGTGTTTGGGATCTTCATTGTTTAGCATTTGTCTTAATGATAAGAATACAATAAATGGAAATAAGAACTAATATAAAACATGGCAAGAAAATTTCAAAGAAAGAGAAATCAAATTAATAAAAACCCTAACTATGTTACCCTAAGGATTTCTCAACATGGTATCAGACCTAAGGTCAATGGAACAAAGGCAACTAGATGATCACTTATGTGCTAAGAAAAAATGGTTTCAAATCTATCTTTGAAGGTTGAACCATCTAGAAGGACAACCAAACCGATATGACACATTTATGGGCATGATCATAAGACTATACATCTACAATTAGGCTACAGATCCATGTATATAGGTCGAGGCTATCAGAGGAAGCCAAGAAGCATTGGATTGAGGATCTGAGAGGTTAGGAAATTAGCCTAAACAAGGCTAAGTTCCTTATGATAAAAAGCAAAGATTTGCACGTTATTTAAGAGGTTTAAATTTACCACAGAAATATGAATTGTAAGGTCTTGTGCATAATCCATAAGGACGGCTGAACCACAAGATTGAAACATATTTTATAGCTAATAAAATGTTCACTTGTTGAAAGGACTAAGGACCAACTTTTATAGAGGTGTTCTTAAGACCATTGCAAGGCCTAATTGGAAGCTACAATCACCATAAGAACTACAATCATTATTAAAATGAGATTTGTATGCATTTCTAGACAAGGGTATAGTTCCATAAACCAGTAAAGGAAGTATACAAGGTCTAAGATATATATATATATATATATATATATATATATATAGAGAGAGAGAGAGAGAGAGAGAGAGAGAGAGAGGACATATAAGTGACAAAGAAGTTGACCTAGGAAGAAATCAACCTTAATATATTTGTCTGAAGGATGGAAGCAGTCTATTGTTTCAAGAATAGTCTTAAGCTTGAGTTCTTCCTAGGTCAACTTCTCTACCACTTATATGTCTCGACCTCCTTATATACATGTGTGTGTGTGTGTGTGTGTGTGTGTGTGTGTGTGTATATATGTATACATATTATCTAGATTATATACATATATCTAGATATATGTATATATATATATATACATCTAATATATATATATATATATATATATATATATATATATATGTATATATAAGAACTCAAGCTTAATATATTTGTCTGAAGGATGGAAGCAGCCTACTGTTTCAAGAAAATTTGGAAGCAATCTACAATATTGAGTCACCAGGTTAGAAGCTGCCTACAACACAATAGCATGCAGCTGGTAAGTTTCAGGAAAATATTTGTTTTTAAAATTTTCACCTGGTAACTCAATTTGTTTGTATTGTTTGCATTACTTTAATGGTTTCTTCTTGAGTGGATTCACGATTCTCTCCTTTAGAATTTTTTGACATACTTGGTTTTCATGCCATGCCTAACATATACATATGAGATATATAACTTCCTCAGTTTTGAGAAGCTAATGATGAAATCCTTATTGAACATCTGATTGATTTTCATGGTTGCATGCATAAAATCAAGGTTCATCATGAAGACGTCCTATGAAATTATTCATGATGTCTTTGGAAGAATATGCCAGAAAATGGTACATGAACCTTCCTCTTGCCATCATCTCTTCCTTAGGAGATTTTCAAGTGATCAAGAATTTGAAATCACAAATTTGTAGGATGAATCAAAACATGATGATTTTAAGGAAACATATTTATCCTTTCTTACTCTACAAATTGAATGTTTCACTAAATAGGACATGATAATATCTAGCTTTAATTTCCAAGAGTACCATTCTATTTTAATAGAATATCAAGAAGTATATATATGTCTTGAAGAGTCTCAAAGTCTTGTGACTAATGTTGGTTTTGGTTTATCTCTATTTCATGTTCCTAATCACAATAACATTGATAGTTGTGAAGAAAGCAATTATGAAGAACAAGTTACATCCGAGACACCTAACCAAGAAGAATTAATGTTATTAATTCACAAATATGCACCTCAACAATCAACTGATGAATACCCTTTTCAAAAAAGAGGTTTAATTTTTTAGTTATCTTTTACGTAACAAACAATATGTGATAATGTCTTTAGTAGCTCTAATTTTGTTTCATTTGATCTTCATGTTGATTATTCTAAATAACCATGACATGATGAATATGAAGATGAACACTTAAATCCATATTTCAATTGTGAAATTGATGATAATCCATATACAAATGCAAATTTACAATCATTGTGCTTCTATGATCCTTTTAATAGTTATTGGAATATTGAACATGAGGATGTAACTAACTTAACGATGTTCCATTTTTCTAATAATGGGGATCCTGTCTATGATAATTATGAAGAAGATGATGAATATGACATTCTTGATTGTTATTTTTCTTACACCATAATGAATATGATAACATACAAGTGAATTAGTATGTAAAATATTTTTTAGATCATAAATTATCCAAAGAAGATGAAATAGTTGTGAATGAATCTTGCTTAAATATCTTCGAGATAAATACTCATCCCTTTCTAAAACCAATTGAAAAAATTCATACTTTCTCAAGTGGTTTGGATTAGGAATTTAAAGATATTGATAAAGATATTGTCACTAATAATAAATATTTTCAAACTATTCTAGTAAATGGGATTGAAAATGACCTATCTCATAAGTCTATATCAAATGATGTGCTCTTTGTAACTTCACCACTTACAAATTGGAATTTTGATAACACCATACAAATTATGCATGCATACAAGAACACAATTATTAAAATTAATGTTGAAGAAGGAAAAATGGAAACTTACATCATAAATCAACCAATGAAAGTGTTGGAAGGGATAACTGAAGTTCACACCTTTAAAAATAGTCTTACAATGTCCTTTGAAAAGGCATGCATATCTCAGATTATGTTGATCAATCTTCAACCATTATTAGAAAAAATTGAAAATATGAATAAGTCTTCCAACATTTTGAGATACAAGAAAAATTGTACTAATGTGTATAGTTGTATATGTGAAAATGATATGCTCAACACCTTTACACATTCTTGTCATTATGACATGTCTTGAAATCTACCACACAACAATATTTTCATCTATGACAATCATAATCAAATTCAACAATACTTGGAATTTGAAAAGGACATATTATCAAAAAGGTTTATGTTAGGTGAACAATATTTTCCATGCATTCAAGTTATCGTGCTCCTTGAACATATATATGTAAGATCTAACATATAAGTATTTATTAGTAGTATGGTTTCCAGAACTCCTACTTTTAGTGATGTAAATTTCTAATTGATCTAGGTGGATATTGATGGCCACCTACCTATTCCACCTAGATCCTCCAGTTAGTTTCATCCATTTCCTTGTTCATTTCATCATTTACTATTTTTAGCAGTTTTTCGAGTCCTGAACTTCCGGAGCAGTTTTGACCCTCTAAATGACGTCTTTTGGGGTCCATGGCAAGTCTGTGGCCATAGGAGAAGGCCTACAACGAAACCTATAGTACCCAGAGAGATATTTCCAACAAGGTATCGTACACACCAAAACAAATATAATATGACCAAGTTATGGCCCCGGGAACTTGGCTACCCAACTAACCCCAATAGGGCCCACAAACTCTTGATGTCACATCTCCTGGGGTTAGCATTTTGGTTGTTTAGGGTTTTCTCATGTTTTCCAATAGTAAATAGGCCCTTAAGCCTCATTGTAACATAGTTTAGAGGCATGTAGCCACCACATTTCTTCTCAAAGATAAGCTACCATCGCCCCAAATATCTTATTTCCATTCTGCTTGTAAGCATAATTCAGTATTTTTCTATTAATGAAATGAAGTGTTTTTCTGCTGCATCTCTGTGTTTATGATTATATCTGTAAGTTTTTGCATTCCTATTTAAGTTTGGATCAGTGGTATCAGAGTAGTCTTCTCTTTCTCTGTTTTCCTTTGAATGTCCCCAATGAGGTCAGGGTATAAGGAGTTAGGGCTTGATCTAGTTGAACCATTGCAAGATCAGCCTCGCAAAACCAGATGACCTCCCATGGCAGAAGAAAAAAAAAGATGAGGGGGCTGGAGATCCTTTCAAAATGTTGCTCGAGGAAGCCCTCAAGTGAAAGAGGGATGCGATGATGGATAAATCTGCCCAGATCCTTCAACGGCTACCCACAGGCGATGCATCTTCATCCAACACCACTCTAGAGGTGCCACTCCTTTTAAGGTACAATTTTACTTTGATATTCCCATATTCAAAGGCTTGATAGATGCCGATGCCATAGATGAATGGTTAAATCTATTGGAAGGATATTTTTTAGTTCATGACGTTTCCAATTGGGAAAATATTACTTTTGCACTTCTTAAAGCTGCCCCACACGTCAAGGATTGGTGGGAAACCTACTGTGAACAAAAGGACTAGAGTGAACCCTCATTGTTTTCAGCCGCACCCACTTGGAATTATTTCCGAGACACCATTAAGGAACAATATTACCCTATTGGGAGCTATGAAGACAAATACGTAAAGTGGACCACGCTATGGTAGGGAAGGGACCAAAATGTGCCAGAGTTCACAAATACTTCCAACCCTTCGCACGAAGCTGGGTATCAAGGATACTGAGCGAAATTTGGTGCTCAAGTACTGTGGCTGTCTACACAAGTACATCCAGGATGAGATTGAGTCCCTGGACATTTCCTCACTTGGCATAGCGTATCGGTAAGCTGTCAAGATTGAGCAGAAGTTTAAACAGAAGAAGAAGGACTTTTGATCTGCGAATCCAAAGCAAGGAAAAGGCGCCCCCAAACCAGAAAACAAAGGACCAAGCCAAGGTGATGCTACCCAGGATAGCCTGTCAAAGCTGCAAGCAAAGAACCTCGAGAACGAAGAAGGACACGAGAAAATGGTGTGAGTTCCATAAGAGCTCCACTCACAATACAAGTGAGTGTTGGGCCAAGCAGTCATTGGAGGTCGAGTTGAAGGCTTCCAAATTAGACGCAGGTTCTGACTCTGAATCAGAACCCGATAAGTGAACTGAAAAAAGGAAGCAGATCATTAATGTGGAGCCCATTGCCACCATGGCCACCAACAAGATCCAGAAGATTGATCCTGAAGATCCAAAGGAGGGGGAACACCTCTCCACTCACAAATGTGGGTGAAGGGTTCTCTGTTGTAGTTCATTGTCAACAATGGGAGCCAAAAGAACCTCATTTCAGCAAAGGTCATGAAGCAGTTGGGCTGAAAGACTATAGTACATCCATAACCATAAACCATCAAGTGGCTTCACCAAGGACGAGATCTTTGTATCAGCCAACAGTGTCTCCTTCTCTATAGCATCAAGTCCTTTAAGGATGAAGTATTGTGTGACGTTACTCCTCTTGAAGTTTGTGATGTATTATTAGGACAACCATACATGTGGAAGCGACATGTTGTATATGAGTCGAGACCTTGCTCTATGATTATTACTTTGGCTAATAAGTTGTATAGGATACCAGAGGTAGCCCCACCTACCGCCAACTCTTTGATCACTACAAAGCAATGCAGTAAGATAATTTACTAGACTAGGAAATTTTTTTTCTTATGATTCATCCCCAGGGAAAGAAGAAGGTTGTAGCCATGGATTCCAGGCAGTGCTCCTCTGCACAACAACAACAAATGAGCAAGGTAGTGTAGGAGTACAGGGATATTTTGTAGGTTTTAACCCCATACAGAAATTACCTGCATACGAATTCTAAAACATAGAAAATAAACAATGCGAGAGCATAACACATAAAACACATATACACAGAGATTTTCCCTTGGATCCCAAAACTGAAACTACCAACTTGTTATAATACATATTTATACATGTCGAAGCATCCAATACCATGGACCGAAAACCATCGTGTCCAAAAAACATGTGTGAAAATCATGTAAAAAACCATAGGTGGGTCCATCCAACCTAACATAGGGTCCAAAACCAAAATTTGGCGTTACGGGTACGCGTCAAACCCCCTATGACCCCCCCTCTAACCCGCCAATTAACTCCATGGGCTAGTCGTGGAAAGAATATAACACAACCCAACATTCTCCCACTTGTTTTTTTCTTTCCAAAGGGGGCCACAAGAGAGCTTAGTCATTTTTCCAGCCCTAAAACACCCATTGTTTCTCTACACAAGGAGAACTTCTCAGAGCTCACAGATTTTGTCAATGCATCGGCAGTATTCTTCAAAGTGTCCACCTTTACTAGCAACACCTTTTTGTCTTCTATCATATCCCTCACAAAGTGATACTGAACATCAATGTGCTTTGTCTTTGAATGATATGCAAGGTTCTTTGCCAAGAAAATTGCACTTTGGCTATTACAATCTATCCTTATAGCTCCCTATACTAACCCCATACTTGAACACAATCATTGCAACCAAATTTCTTCCTTGCTTGCATGAGTGGCTACCATGTATTCTGCCTCTGTAGTTGATAGTGCCACTACAAATTGCTTCTTTCTCATCCAACTGACTGCATTGCTTCTTACTCATCCAATTGATTGCATTTATTCATACTCATCCAACTGACTACACCTCCAAATAGGTTAAACACATACCCACTTGTAGATATTCTATGATCCATATCTCCAGCCTAATCTGCATCAACAAAGCCATGAATATCCAACACTTTGTCCAATCCTGGTCTTCCTTGGTAGCACAAACCATAATCACTAGTGCCACCAAATACCTGAAAACTCGCTTCACTGTTGTCTAGTGTTCCTTCCCTGGTTTTGACATAAACCTGCTCAATACTCCAACTGCATGTGCAATGTCTGGTCTAGTACAGACCATTACATACATCAGGCTACCGACTACACTTGCATATGGAACACGGGACATGTCCTCTTCCTCTTCTTGTGTCTTGGGACACTATTCAATAGATAACTTCACACCTACATGAATAGGAATCTTCACCAGTCTACTATCTTGCATATTAAACCTCTGCAGTATTGTCTCGACATGCTTCCTCTGGTTTAACCGGAGCTTCCTGTTTGTACAATCTCTTTTAATTTCCATGCCCAAAATATAGTTTGCAGCACCAAGATCTTTCATGTCAAATTTGGAGGACAATTGGGTCTTCAAATCCTGGATAGTTTCTTTGTCATTTCCAACCAGCAACATATCATCCACCTACAAGACCAAATAAATAACACGGTCACCAATTAATTTAAAATACACACAGTGATCTACTTTGCTTCTGGTGAAGTCAAGTCCTTGTATAAATGTATCAAATTTCTGATACCACATCCTTGGTGACTGTTTTAACCCATACAAAGACTTATTTAACTTACATAACAGTTCTTTCTTACCCTTCACCGCAAAGCCTTCAGGTTGCTTCATGTAGATTTTCTCTTCCAATCCCCATGAAGAAATGTTGTGTTCACATACATCTATTCTACCTCAAAATCAAAAGTAGCAGCAACAGATAAAAGTAATCTAATAGAAGTTACCTTGGAAACAAGAGAAAAAATATCACCAAAATCAATTCCCAACATCTGGGAATAACCTTTTGCTACCAACCGAGCTTTGTATTTCTCCACTTTTCCTTCTGCATTTGTCTTCTTCTTAAACAACCATTTGCTGCCAATGGGTTTCCTTCCTGCCGGAAACTCTGCCAGATCCCAAGCCTCATTTTTGTGCAAAGATGCCATTTCATCAACCATGGCCTCTTTCCATAGTTTTCCATCCTCTGAATCCACTGCTTCCTTCACAATTCTGGGATCATCATTAGTGGCAGACAAGCAAAATTTGAACAAAAAATAGATGGACTATACCTTTCTGGCTTCCTTCTTTCTCAAACTGATCTTCTCACAGCCGAAGTTTGTGGCTCTTCATCTTCTAATTCCTCCTCTATTGTAGAGTTTGATTCTTCCTCCTTTAGCTCAAATTCTATCTTCTCAAGTTCCTTTGGTTGGACTTCATGTTTAATAACATCTTTCACCTCTCTGAACACCACATGTCATTTGTACACAACCTGCCTTGTTACTGGGTTCCAAAGCTTATAACCCTTTAAACCATCCTTATAGCCAATAAAGATGCACTTTTCAGATTTACTATCCAACTTGGTTCGTTTCTCCTTTGGAACATGTA
>APFE030159965.1:25923-46222 GCA_000404065.3 Pinus taeda
GGGGGGGGGGGGGGGGGGGATGATCTAGGTGGATATTGGTGGCCACTCTCCTATTCCACCTAGACCCCCAGTTGGTTTCATCTGTTTCCTTGTTCATTTTAGCATTTACTATTTTTAACAGTTTTTCGGGTCGTGAACTTCCGGAGTAGTTTTGACCCCCTAAACAACCTTTTTTTGGGGAGCGCGATAGGCTCGTAGTTGTCGGTAGGGCTTGCAGCGAAACATGTAGTACTCAAAGAGACTTCTCCGAAAAGGTATCGTACGTGTCAAATAGAGATAATATGACCAAGTTACGACCCCGAGAAGTTGAATACCCAACTAACCTAATGAGGCCCACAAATGCTTAGTGTCACATCTCTTGGGGTTAGGTTTT
Source organism: Pinus taeda (assembly GCA_000404065.3). Lineage (NCBI taxonomy): Eukaryota > Viridiplantae > Streptophyta > Pinopsida > Pinales > Pinaceae > Pinus > Pinus taeda. The sequence continues at coordinate 26,297 of APFE030159965.1, forward strand.
GGTTGTTTATGGTTTTCTCATGTTTTCCAATAATAAATAGGCCCTTTAGCCTCATTCTAACATAGTTCAATGGCATCTACTTCCAATAATAAATAAGCCCTTGAGCCTCATTGTAACACAATTCAAAGGCATGTAGATGCCACATCTCTTCTAAGAGATAAGCTATCATCGCCCAAGCTATCTTATTTATTTTCTGTTTGTAAGAATAGTTCAATATTTTTCTATTAATGAAATGAAGTGTTTTTTTGCTGCATCTCTGTGTTTATGATTATATCTGTAAGTAAAAATTGGAACATAATACGAATTGTAATGAAAAGAAAACTAATTTATTTTTCCTTCCTCTTGAGCATGATTTTATCATAGATTTATCTCCATGTTGTTATATGCAGGAATGTAAAAAGGATATGAGTTTTCATATGACTAACCTTAGTACAATTTCATATAGTTGTGAAATGGGAATAAATCATGAATGTGCTATAGATATCTTTATGTCAGAAAGGTCTTATCAATCAAACATTCAGGCATAGTATTATGACTTTGTGGAGGACCAGATTGATGAAGTTTTTAAAAGAGAATCAACATATTATCACCCAAACATAAACTTATTTTTTGGAAGCATGTTAAACAAGATAGCTTACTCTTTTTTATAGTAGCTTAACATATCACTATTATGGATAACAATAAAGTGTTAAGGTAAGAGGCTTGGAGTTTTTCATTGATTGTTTGATTTCAATGATTAAATTTGTTATTGAAACCATAAAATGTATATAGATTGTACATAAATAAACCTTTTTACAATTTTGACTTTAGGGATTTATAAACTAGAATGAAGAAAGATACGACCCTTGTATCTTAAACACCTTAAGTAATCCTAGCAAGAATGCTCTACTAATTAGTGTCCCCTACTTAGTATACATCGTCATGATCAGTTTGGGAAATTTCACTAATGAGATTCTATTCATGCCAATAGGTTGAAGGGGTATTTACTTTTGGTAACCATATTCTAAAATAGGATTAGACATTAGATTCTAACTAACCAATTTTACTTGAATCAAAGTTTTACATCCACCTACAACGTAAAATATAACTAGTCTATGCATGGGTAGAATTGAAACTATGGGAGATTGACATACTTAATGAGTAATATTGATGATGTGAGTAAACCATCTTACCTTCATTATCAAGCATCATCCTTCTGTGAAATATTAAAGAAGATACCAAACATATAATGAGGATATGCAGACACCTCTGGAGGGTTTATAGACGCTTTCCAACAATGAAGCAATGTTTGTGGTACTACTATAAGACCTAGTGCGTAAACATACAAATTTAACACAAATATATACTATTATATATTCACATTATCGAAGAGGGAATGCATGTATCTCTTCTAGGGCTATGGACGCTCACTAGTAGCATAAAAAGGCTTGTGATGTCAAGGTGACTACACCATGGGCTATGGATGCTCTTTGGTAGTGTAGCGACACCAAGAAGGCAAAGAGGGTCCCCATACAAATCTTTACTTTATTGTCTCAATCATTAAATGTGTCTCTCATGATTAATCCTACCTTAAACACTAAAATTGTTATAGGTAAATGAATTTTCATCATAAAGTACTTTGGGTTATGATTATAAAAAGTCGGAATTGACCTTTGAGACCTAATAATTATTACTGATTACCTTGAGTAATAACCTAGTATACTAAAAGGTATGAAATAATGTCTTATATTTGACTATAATTAGGTTTATCAAGTTTTTATGCTTGGATATTATGTGATTAATCAATACACCATTCTTGCTATTGATTATATAGGATGATAAGATATGAAAGCTTGTGTTCATATTTATGCATTAGAATTTTCCCTGCTTTTTATCTGCTAATAAGTGATGGTTTTGAACCATAAGATTTTTTTTTTGTTATATATTATAAAAATGAAATAAAATGTTTTATAATATTTCATTGATTAACATGTGTTATTGATCTTGGCTACTTGTAGAAAGGATCTTTCCATTATAGTTATGAAGCTTTGTAGGTAAAAAACCAAGAATATAACATATTTGAGACACATTCACTTGGTCGTTGGTGGACATTTATGATATTCACATTAATTATGACTATCAGTAAAAAATCACGGGGTATTGATGCATTTTAGAAAGAGGCATTGGTTAAATTGAAAGTTGGAGACTTGATATTCAAATAAAAATTAACTCCATGCCCAATATCTAAAGGCACAAGATTTCCAATTCTTGCTACCTCACAGGTAGGTAAGACACCTAATAGGAGGATATGTTGTAGCTCAAATTGACCCTCCTTATAAAATTTTTCCTACTCCCCATATTTCACCAGATAGTGAATCAACCTTGGAAACTTAAACAGTATTCCCTTCACATTTATTTATCATTACAATTACAATCTCTCCCTCTCTCTCTCTCTAGATGAATCTTTCTATCGCCATCCAATTAAACTCAAGTGTTTACATTCTCTTTTTTTGGGACATATTCTAGGGTTCCAAAATTTATCTTTATCATTGGCGTACTAGTATTAAGCGAGGATTTTATATCCAACCAATGAGATATCATAAAGTTATTGCAAGGAATATTGTTATCATCCCGAAGTGTTGACATGGTTCACTTGTTATCCCCTCAATGAGTGTTCTTAATAATATAGTATCATTCTCCCCTAAATCAAAAAATCTACTTTTAACTTATTTGACACCATACATAAGTATATGTATTTAAACACATACATATAACCCTAAAATATCATGAAATGGTATACTCTAAATTAAATAAATAAAATAATATAAAAATTCATAAACAATGATGGGTTAATAAGTAAACAATATGAGGGTATATTCATAAAAGTTACTTAAAAAACTGATTCCATTTTAAACTAGTGTTTTTCACATCATACTCTTACATTTTCATAAAAAATTACCTTACCCACTCATGTAATATTCAATCACTTAATTATTAAGCCAGTTGTATAAACCATGTCCATGATTTAAGACATACGCACAAGAAATCCTATCGAGATCAAGATATGAGTTAATACATGGACATTTTTCTATTCAATATGTTTTACCACCATCAATATTGTTATTTCTCATCTATTTGATACATCGGGCTCATACACCATATTTAAATTTCACATAACTCTCCACTCAATATCAAAATTTAACCATCCATCTATCTCTTCCCAACATTACACTCTCCTTTTGTTATTGGTTTTCATTGAAATTTCAAAAACAAATTTTATCAAAGCTGAACATGAAACATGTTCCCTTTTTTTAGGTTTTTCCATATATGGTTAATTTGAGAGACAATTTTAACATAAAAGCAAAATTGACAATGACTTTAGTTTCGTTAAAACAATTTTTTGTAAGTTCAAAATATTTATATTATAGGAAATTTACATTAATTACATTACCATGGCATATAAATCAAAACCCCTCAGAATGAGCATTAAGTTTATAGATGGTACGAGCCCATAAAAACATCAAAAAAATTCATTGGAATATAGTTGGAGGTCGAAGGTCAAGTGATAGAAATAAGACAAAACGTCTGACAGAAGAGATAAAACATAGCATGCTTCATACAGAGACAAAGAAGACAAAAAAAGGATACAAGTAAAGAAAACTTGCTCAAGGATACATGAATAGTACAGGTGTCTCTTCCTCAACAAGTGTCAGTCCAAAGTACTCATTGTCACCAAACTAGAGGGTTGTTGTAGCATGATGATTACCCTTGATTCTAAAAAACTTGACATGATGCACAAACATGGAGGGAAGATCTATTGTAGAAGGAGTTGGCATTGGCGACATGTCATTCCCATGAGGATCTGAATGAGAATGGTTTTCTATAGATATGTTAGGCAAGGACACTGACAACACTAACTGAGATGATAAGAGCAAATTGATGTCAAGAGAGCCTACCATGTCACTAAGTGATGCTTTGAGGTTCATCCAAAAGTGGTCCAAATCAAGAATTTAAGCCTCCATCACCAACATGATTTCTTTGTGGTTCTTGAGGAGATGACCCAAGACATTCCTCAGTGCCCATGAATTATCATCCATGAATCAAAGCTCGGTTTCTTCATGTTGAAAATAGCAACAAGAAATGCTAAAAATAACATTAACAAAAATCTTGATTTAATTTGTCCTTGAGTTAAATAGGGAATAAAATTGTAATTCCACATCTCATGACAACTTTGTTATGGCCACAACCACCACTCTATTAAAACATGCTCTGGTAGCAAATCTAAATGGGTCCCCTAGAAGTTTGATCTTTCACTTCTCTGAATGATATGTTTTTATCTCAGTGATTTTAACTTTGTGCCAAGTCGAATCTTCAATTCTTAATGGTCAATACCCCCCTTGAATAAATCTCTACAACATGATTCATTTATAACCCAATCTAGCCCTTCATTCGTATCCTTCATTGGGACTCTTTCAATCCTCATAAACCTTCACGGTGCCCTATGCCCACACATATAACCACCCCCACTCTTTACCCCTAAAAACCTTCCATCACATCTTTATTCCTATTATAACTCTTTTATAATAGAAATTCTTAGCAAAGAATGCATGACTTAACATCTCCACACATCCTCATTGCATACCTTTATTCAATATCGTAGGTCACATTGATCAAAGGGCAAGGCCTATCTCTCATGAATAAATGCGATGCAATCAAGCCTCCAATCGCAAATTGCAATCGCACTTTGCTAAAGATCCAAAGCCCAAGCTTCAACATTCCGCAAATGGCGGACCCACCAGGATTATCAAGCATAATACATATATTTTCGGGTTTGCTTCCCCAATCGCATATCACAATCAGTGGAACCCAAGGTTTATATATAAGGCGCACTGCAATATACCGGACCCGCCAGAACTATTAAACGCAACATATATATTTTTGGGTCCGGCCTATCACATATCGAAATCGGCGAAGCCCGAGGTTTATACATAAGGCGCGATGTGATTAGCGGACCTGACGATAACTATAGACCTGACTGCATAATATTTGAAGTCCGGTCTTATGGTCTGGCCATGTGTTTTCCCGTGTTTCCTCGTGTATTCCGATAAAATGTTATGGTTTGGGTTTTTAAAGGAAAATACCATATGGCAGACCCACCGGCATTATTAACTGCAGCGCATATATTTTTCAAGTCCGGCCTATCGCATATCATAATCGGCAGAACCAAGGCCCATACATAAGGCACTCCGCAATCTAGCGGGCCCACCAAGATTATTAAGCACAACATAATATGATTTCAAGTCCGCTTTTGCCATCACAATATTGGAGTTCGACAGTTCAATAAGCCCGGTTCCTCTCCACTGAAACGATGCGATGCAATAGTGTTTCGCAGACCTGATAGGGTATGGGCTCCCATCTATAATATTTCAAGTTCGGATTTTGGATCTGGTTCTATGTTACGCGTTGATTTTCAATGTAAATCAGATTTATGCTTGCGAGACTTAATCAATGCATGAATTAAAAACCAAGGGCTGACCCACTATTAACACGACTTAAGAAATAAAAGGAAACACGCCAGATCTATTAAAACTCAAAGATTTCAAAGGCAAACTGATGTTCCTCTAATACATAGCACGATGCGATATGGCGAACCCATGAGGATTATTAAATGCAATATATACATTTTCGGGTCCGAACAATCACAAATCGCAATCGGTGGGATGAGGGGGATGTTGCCTATGACTGCCCGCTGCAATGTGCGATAATGACTTGATTGCATCACAACCTTGGCTGAACCAGGGGCCAATTCTTTCACACTTGTTCCTTTTGATTTTATAAAAGTGTTAATGAGAGCAAGATTTATGTTTTTAGACATGCTTGTCATATTTCTCTTAATCATAAGCTAATATGAACTATTTCGGTAGGCGAGGACCAAGAGAAGAGAGACACATTCGAGTGGACCGGTAACGGATGAATGTGATTATATCAATACGACACCTCTGCACCGCCGATGTCAATATTGCAAAAACATACACTGCAAGAAAGGGATACGAAGTACCATAATGCATAATGGAGGCATGATCTATGTTCAGTTGAAGCACTCATGATAGTGTTGATCCATCAAGATGTCATTACCTCAAGATACACCTTAAAACATGCCAGATGTGGGATGATGAGCACAGTGTCTTCATTTTCCCTCAGGAAATGATATGGAATAACGTCCATTCCATACAGGTGCAGAGAGATGACACACAGTCACACTTTCTTAATCGACATCCTTTCATTTTACCTAGAAAATAAATGCCCCGGCAAATGTAGCCTCAAGGTGTTAGTAGTTGGATGGATCATTCTACATCCGTAGGTCTAATTTGTATATTGAATAAGCCGGGAAGATGGAGTGTTAGGGGGATATAAAGAGTCAATTTCTTCCTGCATAAGTATTACCTCTGGAGATGGAGGGAGGGCTTTTTTTTTGGTAGAACAACTTTTGATTTATTCTGCTAATAAAGAAGACTGTTTGGGTCTAGAAGGAGCTTTTTTTAGATTCATTTTCCTCTTCTTTCATGTGTTTGAAATCAGGGTGTTGTTTCTAGCATAAATATAAATGTGTTTTGTTTTGTGAATATTGATAATGATACAACTATGACTAGCCTTGGTTATTTGAATGTAATTCTTTGTCAAAGTTAATTCATGAGCAATCCCTGATTTGAAACTATGTTAAACATCAGTTGAAAGTTTAGTTGTAGGAACAGGAATGTGCATTCCCGTGTGAGTAATTAGATTGTAATTAAGCTTTAATACAACCTTGTTCATTTGTGAACTTAGTAATTGATTCATTTGGACTTGGAATCTATGCATGATGTTTAATCTCTTTTTTCATGCTCCTGCAGGATAGATTAGAATAGTTAGGACTAGCATAAGTAGTTAGAATTAGTGTAGATAGGATTTGATACATATAGGTTAGTTGTTTCTTTTGTTTATTTAATTGAATTCTTCCTCCAAGAAGCAATCTTTCAACATCTATAACAGTTTATGGTATCCTTTAAAACCCGTTGGAACTGGACACTTCAAATGAAAGTGGATCTAAGTGGGGTCTGCAATCCGGTTAGTTCCCCTTGTTGGCATTGTGATCATTCACCGTGTCAAAAAACTTGTAATAGTTAACTAAGTTAATTTGACTTAGTTGGGTCAGTTAATTTGAGTTGAGGGTCTAACTAGAGTCATGTAGAGTGTCTCCTATAATTAGGAGCACTAGTTGAGTTTATTTTGAATTGTAATTATTTAATTCATTCCAACTGATTTAAATTCAATTAGACTAGTTGCAACCGATGTACGAATTAGTGGGGTGTAACCTACAATAGTGGGGTTTAACCTGCAGTAGTGAGGTGTAACCTGCAATGGTGTGGTGTAACCTACAGTAGTGGGGTGTAACCTGCAGTAGTGGGGTGTAACTTACTATAGTGGGGTGTAACTTGTAGTAGTGGGGTGTAACTTACTGTAGTGGGGTGTAATATGTAGTAGGGGGGTGTAACTTAATATAATGGGGTGTAACCTACAATAGTGGGGTGTAACCTGCAATGATCAACCAGTAAAGTGAAGATTCACTCATAATTAACTCATGCATGTCAGATCAGAGAAAGATCCAATTGAGATTGTAGTTTAGGGACAGTGTACTATCAGTTGTAAAATCATCTAAATTAAATAGATGGTGCATGCAATCATAAGAAGGCCTAAAATAAATCATTCTTTAATTAAAAAATTCAATAATTTTAGCCATTATAATTTCCTTTAAAAGGAGGAATGAATACACACGTTTAATCATTGTTTTGATGAGCACAACTTGGTGAGACCAAGCAATATGAAGAAAAATTTTGTGCATGGAGGTTGTGAGAGCAAGGAAGTAGGAGCTTGGAAGGCTAAGAATTTGGCTAAGTATTGGACAAAGGCAGTCAGTCAGGCAGAGGATATAAATACTTTTGTAGGTTGAGCTCAAGGTTGAGCAAAGCATATTGTATTCATCCAAGGCTTTCCTAGGAAGTTGTGAGATAGATAGAGATAGTGCAGAGGTTGCTCAGGCTTGAGAAAAGCATTGTAATCTTCTCATATTCTTTGATTAATGCAATATAAAGATATCAAAGGTTTTTATCTATGGTTTTCCCCAAAATATCATTGTGTTATGTGTGATTGAATTTTTTCTCTTATATGCTTCGTGATTCATCTATCAATTATTATTTCCGTTGATGAGTAGAGTATATTCAAGTCTATTCTTTTAGCATATTACAATTAATAGTTTGAATCCGTAAGGAATTTCTACATGGTATCAGAGCTATATTTGTAGAAATTTCTACATGGTACCAGAGCTATATTTGTACAATTTTCTACATGGTAACCAAATTATATTTGTAGAAATTACTACACTTTGAGGTCAACAACTTGTTGATGGTGCCTTCATAGAATTCTCATATCAAAGTGTTCTATGCACAAGTCATACCAAGGTGAGTGCATAGTCCTTCCTCTTCCATGACCACCATGACAAGGGCAACCACATTCTCAAACCATTGAGACTGGCGGCGTAGATGTACAATTGACAGAGGGATGGTTAGCATAAGTGTCAGGAGTAGAGAAAGAACAAACACTTTAAGGGAGGATTATAGCAAAGGAGATGGGAATGCAGGTTATGAATGAGAAGGAAATGGGTATGGCTTGCAGGAAAAGGAAGGCTCGACTCTAGAATAGGGTAGAGCTTCTCCCATGGAGGAGAATCAAGTGAATTACAAAGGTCTCTAAAGCCTAAGATATAGCCATAGGAGAGAGTGATCAAGATGCCAAGAAGGAGCATGCAGTTAACGCCTTGCAAAGACAGGGTAGCCATCTTAACTGCTGGTATGTTTGTCTTGTAGAGTTGTTAACTACTACAACATGTGAATGCCTCCAGAAGGTGGTTTCGAGGGTCATTGGATTGGGAGCCATGGGGACTAGGGAGGGGCGGTGTGAGAGATAATGTCACCCAGATCCGGGGGTCAAAACAATTTTTTTACTCTCAAATATAAAAACAAAAAATAACCCAATTACCTTACACATAATGATAGCTTCGTAAAAGATATATTTTGTCTCGAATGGTTTTACTTCAAGTTTATTTTAAGAAAATAATGATGTAACAAGGTAAGAAAATAAATTTACTTCATTTTGTGTCTGAATCATTGTGTAAATTCCTCAGGGTAAGTTCCTTAAATAGAACACCAAAGGACATCGCTCACAAACATATCACAAATCAGTACACCAATATTTTTGACGTGGTTAAAACCCTCAAAGAGGGAAACAGTCCACGACCTGAGCCAACGCTGCCACTTCAAACAATTTATTAATGTAAAAGAAACAAAATTTACATAAGCTTCTCTCATGAACAGTGACCTAAAAAATGACCCTCCATGCTCTTTAAATGGAGATCATGGACCAATCGAGTGTTAAGCTACAGATCAAGTGTTGGTACTACTAAGGATAGAATGAACCATCAGATCACTTCATGTCTAAAACATATCATGACCGTCAAATTGTAAGTTACAAAAAGTACATACTAAAGAAACACACTTTACCTAACTATACACTAGGCCAAGTTATATCTAATTATTTCCTATGTGTTGGAGTATCCTAACATCCCCCCTTAAGAACAACTTGGGATAGGATTGAAGGATGTACAAAGATGCCAAAACAGGAGAAGGAAGGAGGCATTAGAGCCTATCCCCCCTTAGTGAGAACTTCCTGAACTCCAACCATAAATCAAAGTTTAGTAAACTTTGCCTCTTGAGAGCCTTTGTAAAGATGTCTGCAACTTGATCATCGGTTGAATAATATTGCACTTCAAGAACATGGTCATGCATGAGCCTTATGATGAAGTGAATGTATAGTTCAATGTGCTTGTTGTATTGATGTTGAGTTGGATCTTTGCATAGTTGAATGGAACTTTGATTATCACACCAAAGTGTAGTCGGATTCTACTACTAAAAACCAAACTTTGACAGGATCTGACGAAGCCACTGGGCTTCCTTTCTAGCTTCAATGACACCACAATACTCTGCTTCTGCTGAAGAAAGACAAATGGCACTTTGTTTCTTGCAAACCCATGTAATAGGTCGAGAACCAAGAGTGAAGACATGACCTATAGTAGACTTCTGATCATCAAGGTCACCAGCCCAATCAAAGTCAGTGAAACCAACCAATAGAGGAGATGCTTCTGCACTGTAATGAATCCCAAACTGAATTGTACCTCGAACATAATTAAGTATGATTTTAATTTATTTCCAATGAATTTCATATGGGTTTTTCATAAACTGAGCAACAAGGCCAACAAAAAATGAAAGGTCATGACAAGCATGGGTCAAATACAAACATTTTCCAACAAGATGATGGTATAAGGTAGCATCAACTTTCGAGGAAGTACATGTGACTGAAAGTTTGGCTCCAAACTGAAGGGGAGAAAGGGTTGTCTTACAATCTTCCATGTGAAAGTGGTGTAGAAGATCACATGCATACTTGGATTGGGAAAGGTAAATACCTTCTTTGGATTGCAAGACTTGAAGACCAAGAAAATAATGAAAGTGTCCTACGTCTATCATTTCAAACTACTTTTTAAGGCTGGACTTCACATGGTTTATAAGGTTGGAATCACTACCAGTAAGGGTAATATCATCAACATTAAGAACAAGAATGATAAGAGACTTACCCACTTTCTTGGTATAGATAGTATTATCAGAATGGCACTTAGAAAAGCCAATATCTAAAAGCAAGTTATCCATTTTGGCATACCAAGCCCAAGGGTCTTGCTTGAGACCATAAAGGGATTTCTTAAGCCAACATACAAGGCTGAAGTCCATTTGTATAAAGCTAGGAGGTTGTTCCATATCGATTTCTTCATGAAAGTCCCCATGCAAGAAGGAAAATTTAACATCCATCTGATGGACTTCCCATTTGAAAGAGGTAGCAAGGGAAAGAACAAGGCATATAGAGTTAATTTTGGCAATAGGGGAGAAGGTTTCAATATCGTCAATGCCTTCAACGTGTGAAAAACCCTTAGCAACAAGACAAGGTTCATGTTTATCAAATTCTCCATCTGGTCCAAACTTGGTTCTGTAAACATATTTACATCTAACAAGTTTCTGTCCCTTTGGAAGAGGAACAAGGTCCCATGTATCACTTTCCAATAATGAATGATATTCTTCATTCATAGTTGCATCCCAATTTGGATGGCCTAAAGCTTCTGCAAAGGTGTCAGGATTATAATTCTCTAAAGCTTGAATCAATAAAGAGGAGCCTCTATCGAACTGAGAACGTGTATGATGATGATTTGTAGGATCACCTTCAAGAGCACCTGATGTATCCTGAGTAGCGTGGACACATTTTGGAAGCTCAGGAGATGAATGAGGATCCCTAGAAGATGGGGGCGGATTTTTCATCCTCATTTTCATCATTTGAAGAAGGAATATTTTCAGAAGTAGAAGGGATAGAGAGAGGTGGCAAATCCATCGAACTAGGCTCATAGGCCAATATATTTTCAGCAAACTTTACATCTCTTCTAATGATAACATTTTTGGATTTAGGTTGAAGAAATCTATATCCTTTGACATCTTCATAATATCCACCAAAAATACATTTTTCACTCTTAGGTTCTAAGGATTTATGTTTCTCATCTGGAATATGGGCCCATGCTTCACTTCTAAAAACACGAAATTGACTTACATCTGGTTTAATTGAGCTCTATGCTTCTATAGTGATATTATTTAAAACCTTAGTGCGATTTACTATTTAATTTGCAGAGTTAATTTCTTCTGCCCAAAAATTAAGACTAAGTCCTTTAGATTGAAGCATACAATTAGCCATTTCTTTTAAGGTGTGATTCTTCCTTTTAGCTACACCATTTTGTTGTGGAATATATGGAACAGTGTTTTGTAATTGAATTCCATGCTCAGTGCAAAATTCGATGAATTTGTTGTTAACATATTCTCCGCCATGATAAAATCTTAGCTTAAGAATTTGATGTCTAGATTGTTTCTCAACAAAGGCCTTAAAGGCCAAGGACATGTTAAAGACTTCACTCTTGATTTTTAAGAAGTATACCCAAGTACGTTGGGAGAAATCATCAATGAAAGTTAAGAAATACTTGTAGCCAGAGAATGAAACAATTGGAAGTGGACCACATAAATCACTATGCACAAGCTGTAAAGGGGCTGAGGCGTGCCAAGAGGCATGTTTTTAAAACTATCCCGATGATGTTTTCTGAGTACACATCTGAAACAAACACCATCTCTGCAAGATACCATAGGATGACCTGTCACCATATTTTCTTTACATATATTTTTAAGGGAGCAAATTTTAAGTGACCAAATCGCTCATGCCAAAGTTTGCTCTCTTCATCATTATGAGCAACAAATGCCGAGGGAAGAGTGGATGACCCAAAGTTGTTAAACTTATACAACCTTGTAGAATCATCAATTATACCAGTCGCTAAAATCTCTCTAGGACCTCTTAGGTGCTTAATTACAACATCATGAGGTGAAAATTCCACGGTTTTACCTTCACCTGAATGATTTATCTGATATATAGATAAAAGGTTACATGATAAGGCAGGAACAGATAATACATCATGAAATTGACCATTGTTTATATCAATAGTTCTATTCCCTGCAACACTAAGAGATCTATCATAACCAACATATATATTTTTGGTCTTACAATCATTTAAAGAAGAAAAAATGGCTTTGTTTTTGGCCATGTGAAAAGAAGCTCCAGAATGAAAGAGCCACTCATGAGAATGAGAAGAACAAGATACATTTATTACATAACCAGACCGAGATGCTCGACAACCACATGTAGAAAGTGTTATTCCTAGAGATGAAGTTGAAGTCGAAGAGTGCTCCAAATGGATGTTATGTTTCTTCATTACTGCTTCCAAGGCTTCCATCTTCTTAAAGCATTTAGATTCTAAGTGGCCATCACGATTAAAAAAGTTGCAATGTCTATCAATCTTCTTCCCTTTTGTTTTTAGTTGCCTTATCATTTTGTTGAGTTGATTTTTCATTGTGAGACTGAAATTGCTTAGGACTCTTGTTTGGTTTAGGACCATTCTTAGGATTCTTTGAACTTGGTTGTTGCAAGGTTGCTAAGGCTTTCTTAGAAGAGTTTCAAGTATTAATAAGACCAAGATGTAAGATTTTTTCTTGCTCCCTTATTAAAGAATAACAAAAGGCATCAAAAGAGGGGGACTTGTAGGCTTGTCCTTGAGAAATAAAGGTTTCTCTAGTAGAATGGAAGGATGAAACAAACAAAGAGTAGGTTGATCCTAACTTAGTAAGAATGGAATAGATAAGGCTACCATCTTCTGTCTTAACCTTAACAACTTCCAAGAGAAGTCTAAGGGTCTTCAACTTGGACAAAAAATCTCCAATGGAAGAAAATTTATTAGGGTCCAATGTAAGCAACTCATTTTCGAGTTGACAGGCTCTAATTTTATTTTTAATTCCAAAAACATTACTGAGATTTTTCATTGCTTCATCAAGGGTATCAATTTTTGCGATATGGCATCTAAGGTATGGAGAAATAGACATCCCTATCAACCCACGTGATTGATATTGCTTATTTTCCTATTTGGCTTGCTTATCTTCATCTTTAGGTTTAGACTCTTGGCCTGAGACTATTCTATAAAGACCTTTACTTGTAAGTAAATCCACTATGTAGGATAGCCCTTGGAAGTAGTTGGTGCTATCAAGAATAACTAGGCATGGAATTTCCATTTTAAAAGAAATTGAAGCTGTATATGTTGAAACTAGGTTCAAATGGAAATATCTCGAAAAAATGGCCGTTAAAAAAAACGGCTTCCAGATGAAGAAATTACGGTTTTTGAGAAATTTTGTTGAAAATCCAAACAAACCACATCAATGTTTGGAAGTTGATGAATAATCGTTATATTAAAAAATAAAATAAAATAAAATTCTTCCCCTTTACAAACTTAATCTAATTAGCTCACTTAAAAAAAAAAAGATTACTTTATGTGACCCAAAGAAAGACCTGAACCTAAGTCCTTTATTCTCATAAAGTAACTTTAGACCAAGTGAGCTAGTTTCAAAGGTTAGTAATTTTTGGAAAGGAGGAAGGGTTTTTTTTTTGGCTCACTGAAGCTTTGGGGTGCATGCTTACCCGAAAAACCAATTTTTTCCTACAAAACAAAAAAAAGAACCACACAAAGCAAAAGTATCCAAGCCTTATGGCTTAAAGTTAGGTTTGCCTGGAAACTAGATATTTTCCTCAATGTTTCTGATTTTCTGAGATCACACTAAGGCGTAGCAGAAAAGAGCATAGGCATGAGAAAATTCCTTTCTTCCTATTTTTGGTTTGCTTAGATCACACAATCACGGGGCAAAGAGCATACACATAGATGAAATCCATAGATCCAGTAATAAAAAAAAATATACAAGACTATAAACCAAAATAAATAGAGAGATAAATAATTATAACTGCAAATACAGATTGTATACCTCCAGATCTTAAAAATGACATAGCTAGGACTACCAGAAACCTTTTCGCGTGAAACAAAAGGGGTTCCTTACTGGAACATATGCTCCTAACACAATAGAGCAGCCCTCTTGGCCCAAAAGCGGTTAGAAATAATAGATCTAGGAAATGATAATCATATGCAATTATATTGGCTTCAAATTTGGATCACCAATGGATGTGACCCTCGAATAACTCTAAGACCATGTAGAAATTTACAGGGTAAGTTCCTTAGACAGAATACCCAAGGACACCGCTCATAAACAGATCACAGATCAGTACACCAATATTCTTGACATGGTTAAAACCCTCAATGTGGGAAACAATGGCCACTTCAAGCAATTTATTAATGTAAAAGAAAGAAAATTTACATAAGTTTCTCTCATGAATGGTCACCTAAAAAATGACCCTCCATGCTCTTTAAATAGAGATCATGGACCAATTGGGTGTTAAGCCACAGATCAAGTGTCAGTAATACCGAGGAGAGAATGAACCGTCGGATCACTTCATATCTAGAACATATTGTGACCGTCTGAGTGTAAGTTACAAAAAGTACATACTAAAGAAACACAGTTTACCTAACCATACACTAGACCAAGTTATACTTAATTATTTCCTATGTGACAAAGTATCCTAACAAATTCTAAGGAACTAATTCTCATTTTTATGTGAGCAAGGAGGGCTAATTGGAGATGGCCTCAATTTTATGAGCATAAATACATTAAGCTTTATTGGAATAAAATAAAGCAAGATAATAATATAAAAAAATGAGGAACACATGATATGGTGTGGTACTACATAAAATTATATTTATAAAAGTTACATGGAACACCAAAACCACTTTTAAACTTACATAGTAACTAATGTTATCAAATGTGGAGCTCTTTCTTCAGTTATTTCTACTTACTCTTAATTTCCAATTTATGTTCTTATCTGTTTTTTCTAAGGAATGGTTACATATTATATTATATATATAAAAAAATCCATTACAATAGCTAAGAGTAGATAGTCCAAGAAACCTTTGAAATTTGGGCTAAGACATGCAAGAATAACCCAGACTCTTGTAGGACTATTTGACGATTAAATCCATTCCATTTGAAAATTTTCTTAAACACGCCTAAAATCTGAATGACATTGTAGAACATTCCTTCTTTGAATTATTATTTTTGCTGCATTTGCAACTTTCTTGGTGGATCTTGCATCTTCCTTTTGACTTGGATCCAAGCCCCATTTTCTATTGATTCCACAATATTTCCCATGCATAATGAAGCTTGTTTATTGCTACCCACCTTGTAATCCGAAAGAGGAAGAACAACCTCCACTTGGCTGACCCACTACATTACTTACCATTGTTTGAAAGCTTCAAAGGATCAACTATTTTTTTTTACCTATGTCCCTTATGCTATTGTCTAGAGATGACGTGATCCCTACAGAGATTTCATTCCCATGGTCACTGACTAGGGGGGAGGAGGCTTGAACATACGTTATATTTTAGGGTCCATCTGGAAAGGCGAAAGCACTGTTGGATGCCTTAGATATGACCAGATCTTCTTTGACCTTGACTGCTTTTGCAAGGCTTTCTTAAGGGGCAAGAAATGCCTCAGGATAATCAAACTTTGTCTCTGAATTTGGAATGCCTTTTTTCACACACTGCTTATTGTAAGGAGTGATGGGTATTATCGGAGAAGAAATAGATGTAGAATTGTCTTTGACAAAGCCTTCCAAATTAGTTATCTTTTCTTTTTGGATTTTTGTTGCTTGTATTGACTCATTGTGTTTCATATCCCTTTTTCCAGAGGCTGGGGGAGGATTCTCCTTAAATAGTGAGTAATGGTCATAGGTGGCTCCCTCCCACCATTGTGGTTTATGATAATCTTTCTTGGTTGTGTATTTCCTGATTTTGGGACATGATTTAATGAAGTGTCCAATCTCATAACATCCTCTACAATGGGATGATATGTTTTCATAATCTAGCTTTTGCATTCATGAAAATCCAAGACCTGTTAGATTGAATTCTGTAGGGAATCCCCTGCTAAAATCCTTTTCCACACATATGTGGGCATATGTGGGTTTCAGGTAAAATTTCATATCGACACCTCGACGGTAAAATTTTCTTATAACATTATAAATCTTAGTTAGAGAGGCAATATTGCACTAATGTAAATGGAGGTTAAGAAGTCGTACCCAAACAGGAGCAGAGGGCAGAGGTGCCAAGAGAGGGTCAAAGGAGGGAAACAAGGCTACATGTAGAGCTCTGCATTTCCCAAGAACCACAGGCTAGAGTTCAGGATTTGGTATATGTCATCAAAACCAGAGTTAAAAAATCTTTGGCAAGAGGGTATATGTTCACTTCATTCGAAATGTGAGGTTTCCACTCCTTAGAGATCCAAGAGTGTAGGTCAATCAATCGAGGTCAAATGACATAAAACCTACAAATTAAACCCGTTTCAAAGTACAATTTAGCTTCACTTATAGTCTCCTCCATGCTCAAAACCTCGATTATGGGAGTAGAAAAAATTAGAATCCCAAAGGAGGGGGATCCAGAGACAAGAAATTTCATAGAATCACATGTAGTCTTAGGAGAAAGCCCCGGAGGTGGGCAACCCGAAGAAGATTTAACAACATCACTAAAAGATAAAATGGGTAGCAATGAATTAGAACTCACCAAGCACGAGGAAGGATTTTCACATACCTCAAGAGCAGATGATGTTGGAGAGCCATTGGAGGCAAAGAATGAACGAGGGGAAACCCCAACTCTAGAAGAAGGACCTATGGATTTGGAGGGAAGACATTAGAGAAAATTTGAGGTTTAAAATGGGCTTCCTAAGTAATATTATAAAATAATAATGGAAATAATTAAATAAGATTACATTACCTCATCAAGTTTTAGAGGGACAAAAGAAAAAACTATGTTTTCAACTTGTATTTTCAACTTATCTCCCTAAGATTTTACTCAAATTTTGAGCGTGAGGACTCATTGGATGCATAATTTAATTTTGCATCCAAGGAGTACCAATGTTGCATACTTTCGATTAACCTTACTACACGAAAAATATGAAATACATGGAAAACCATTATTGTAATTACGTTTTTCATTTATTTCACATTTTTCATGTAGTGGGGTCCATCGAAAGTATGCAACATGGGTATTCCTTGGATGTAAAATTAAATTATGCATCCAATGAGTCCTCCCACTCGAAATTTGAGTAAAATCATAGGGAGATAAGTTGAAAATACGAGTTGAAAAAGTAGTTTTTTTATTTTTTTATTTTTTAGCTTTTTACCTTTTTACTCCAAAAATGGTGAATCATCCCCGTGGTTGAAATCATCATATTGAATGTTACTGGTTCTTATAAAGTTGATTTTTTTTGTAAATTTTTGTTGTGAGACCCATTTTTTACGTCAAAATTTCTCTAATGAATGCCAAAGTGGTCACCAAGGGAGCCCTTGTAGTATATTGAGAAGTTGAAGTGTCTTGAGCAAGGGAGAACAAAGGATGCGAAGAGAGAAATGTGGCCATATAAAAAATAATAGAAGGATAAACCATTGAAGAAGGAGTTCCCAACACATAAGAGTGGGCTCAGGAGGGCAACATCCGGTTAGCGCCAAACCTTAGTCGTCGCAACAGAGCACCGAGCAAAGCTAACTCACATCGTTTGTAGTTTTCCACTACCTCACAATTTATGCTCTTATGTTACCATAAAGTTTTAGTCACATAAATATTGGAAACTAACAAGTGGTGATATATTAAAAGGGATTATCATTTAATTTAATTTAATAACTTAATAAAAGTTAAAACTTCAAAATGTTTAAAGATTGGTTTTGTAATGAGAAAGTTAAAAAACCAACTTTCAATGAAATACAAAGGGTTTGAAGTCATCAAAAGCAAGAGTTTTTTTGCACAAGGAGAGGAGACCATGCTTTGGAGAGCCCTATGGACCAAATTTTAACATAGTGGATTGAGACCAACCAAGGATGTTGTCCCCACTGCATAGATTCAGTCCATCCTTCTTTTATGATTGTAAACTCTTCTTATATTTTCTAAATATTTTCTTATTGTTATACAACTGCAAGTTTTTGCAATTATTAATTACAATCATAGGTAATTTTAAATGTTGACAAAGCTTCATTAATTTTTACTTAATGACTATCTTGAACATCATTTAATGAATAAATATATTTTTTAAGAAATAACTTTTCCCAAACTTTTTTTTTACGAGTATGATATATGTTATCTCTTGTGAGTCATGCAAGTTGTATTTCTTAAAGAATTAATATTATAAAGACTTGATGATTTAGGGTTTTAGGAAATGATTCCTTTTGGAATTTTTATATGCAAAAGGTCTACATTATCACTCATCAATCATGAATATTTTGTTTCTTAAATAATAAATGTTATAACTATTTACATTTATTGTGAACTATTAAATTAGATATTAAGCTATGGTTTTCATACATGCCATAAGTTAATTCATGCAAAATTAATGTGTTTTATTTTTATCAAATTACCAAGGAAAATACATGCTATTACATAGTATTTAATATGTTTATGATCATTTGTGTTCGAAAATACTTTCGCTATTTGTTAGGCACATTTTTCCTCTAAATATTTCATCCACAACTTTAGGAACTTGTTGGGGAGGGCCTTGATTCTCAGAGTTTATTTTGAGTGTTTTATCATCTCCACTCTATTATTAAACTTCACCTTTCAACGTATACACTGTCATGAAGCTATCCATATAAAAGATTAAATAAACTATTTTGAGGAAATTCAAAATTATTATAATTTGTGACACGTTGAAGGATACCCCCTTTGGTCTAACAAGCCAACTTATGACCTAAAGCAGGGAAATTTTCTAAACTTCCATTAGATTCCTTTGCATTGACCCTTAACGAGGTCAATTTGGGGACCAACAAGACCCACCATCATGGAAGCATATAGTGCTAGAGTCCTTGTTTGGCTAGCACTACATTTTGCAGAAAGTCAAAGAATAGTAAAAGAATTGGTTGTAGAATAGTCATGCATTTTTATTAACAATCATTAACTATGCATAATATTCACTATGAAAAGAATGGTTATAAGTTACTGATTGACAAGGTGCATGTTAGGAGGAAGAAGGTGACTAAAAAAATGGAAATTAGAAGTAGAAGTATTGGGAGTTGGACCTATTGGACTTCTTAAATTACATATGATTATAGAGGATGCACTTTCTCATTCTATCATGGAGTAAGAGATCAATAACATGTGATTCAGTGAATCATATTTGCAAATGAAGGAGGAGGAATAGAAAAGGAAGATAATCCTGAATAAATTAGTAATAATATCTTCGCCTCCCCGAGCTCTGCAACTTGCTGCGTGCACTTGTGGGCTGGTTGGCCGTGTTAGGGCTCCCCCCCCCCCCCCCC
>APFE030159965.1:57842-102377 GCA_000404065.3 Pinus taeda
GGCGGGCGACTCGTGGGCGCCACGCGCCCGATGGGCGGGCGGCCCATACGACGAGCGGGTGATGGTGAACGAAGGTTCCGGCCTACGACAAACAATGCGACGAACCCATATGGCATAAGTGTTACGCTAGTGCAAAATGGGAAAAGGGCCGAAGCCTTATACCATGAGTTGGAGGCTTTGCCGTGGGCAAAGGCCGACTTGCAAATAAATTAAGGCAGGGGCTCGTAGAACTAATTTAAGGGGTCGGCCTAATGGCTTGACACCCCTTCACCGAATGGCAAGCAAGCGTATATATGGATAGCGCAGAAGCTCCATTTGGACATCAAGCATTCGCTCTCCACATTCGAGCAAGGGTAAAAGGGCGCAGCAAAAGTGCGCACTTCTCATGCGCACAAGAGAAGTGTGAGTTTTACTAAGGAAGCGGATTGTGGCACGAAGGTACACGGTGTAAGGCAGTTTATGTGCAGAGCCGAGTTGGAGGAGTTCTGGTGGCTCGGGTGAGCACGCTCCTACCAAGGGAGGTTGGTACATGGTTGTAAAGGTTGTCTTGCCTGGTTGTAAATAATTCTAACTGTTGGCCTTGGGTTTACGCCAGGCACACTTGTATGATGTATTATTGAAGAATCTCATAATATATTATTATCGGGCGAACTTGTTCGGGAGTTGCCCCTCCCTTTACACCTGTGTGCAATTGTTATTGTTCTCGGTTTAATTGCATATTGGTTAATGAATGTGTATGGGCTTCATTAAGTGTAAAGATTAATGCTTTTACTTGGTTGATAAAAATAAACTAAGTATGTTATGTGAAAGGCGTAGTCCATGTGCATGAGTATTGAAAAAAAGAAAGTGTACGGTGGTGCCGCACCTCGTCAGACATGGTTAGAAGACTACCGTAGACCTGGGGGCGTGACAGGTGGTATCAGAGCTCGGTCTAGAGCTGGTGAGCAAGGTTGCTCGTGACGGTCGACAAGGTTCTTGCAGGTGACTTGGGGAAGACAGTGAATGGTTGACACTAGGTCGCAGAAAAGCAAGAAGATGGCGGCTAACTCTCAAGCTGGGTCTAGTCATACAATGAAGGACACAGTGAAAGGTACTACTCTTGGGTTCATGGAAAGGGTAATTGAAAGGATGGAGACTTTGGAGAATTCTTGGAACCAAGATGTGGACTCGCTTATTAAGGAGCGAGAAACCATCTCAAAGGTCAAGGAAGAGCTTGAAGAACTCTGTACACAGCATGATGAGCTCAAGACACAGTATGAGTACACTGATTTTATGTGTACACAACTTGAAGGAAGGATCAAAGAGGTTGAAGAATCAAGGGATCAGGGTCTTGCAGAGATTGTGAACTTGAAAGGAACTCTTGACAAAATAAGCAAAGCTCTTGATGAAGCCAAAGACGAGATTGCGGTATTGAAGAGGGCCGTGAGACACAACTCAGGTGGACGAGTGCCTCATGTAAAGGTCAAGGAGCCGGAATCTTATGATGGTGCAAGGAGCGCAAAGACTCTTGGAAACTTCCTGTGGGACATGGAGCAGTACCTGGAATGATTGAGTCTACCTGATGGGGAGGCGCAAGTTAAGGTGGCCGCTCAATTCCTGAAAAATGATGCCAAGATGTGGTGGCGAAGGAGGGTGGATCAGATTATCAATGGTAATGCTGATGACATCACTTCATGGGAGGACATGAAGAAAGCTTTGCAGTCCCATTTCAGTCCCCAGGACGAAACATGGGAAGCAAGGACGAAAATTAAGTTCATCAAACAAACCGGGAGCCTACAAGCATATCAGCGAGAGTTTTCAAGTGCAGCTCTAGAACTTCCCGACATGGCAGAGAGGGACAAAGTCTTCAATTTTATTATTGGGTTGAAGCCTTGGGTCCGCAATGAGGTGAAGAGACAGAAGATTAGAACGCTTGAAGAGGCTTTTGCTGCGGTCGACAGATTAGTGGATCACTATGATGAGACTTCTAATGAGAAAAAGAAGCCCGATAAACCAAAAGAAAAGAAGAAGGATGATGCTTCGAAGTCGGATGATAATCCGAAAGAGAAGAAACCTTTGAAATGTTGGCTATGTCCAGGACCACATGTGGTTAAGAATTGTCCCTCTAAACCAAAGGTGGCCGCTGCTGCACAATCTGATGAGGATGACAATGCTTCTGTAGGGATGATGCAGATACTTGGAGCCTCTGCTACTACGGAAGTGACCTCTAGAAGGGATCCGGAAAGAAACAGGTTGGAGTATGCTCAGATGAAGATTGGTGATGCCGATGTACTCACTATGGTCGATAGTGGGGCTTCACACAACTTCATGAGTGAAGATACCGTAAGGAGACTTGGGCTGAAATTTGTACCGGTGAAGGCACAAATGAAGAGGGTAAATTCTCCTCCGATGGCAATCCTTGGTATAGCTAAAAAAGTAGACACTACACTTGGTGAATGGACCGGGAAAGTAGACTTCACCATAGTGCGGATTGATGACTATGAGGCCGTATTGGGGATGGAGTTCATGAAACAGTTTGAGGCTATGGTTGTACCACATCTGAGGAAACTCTTCATTTATGATGGAAAGGAAGATGTGCCCATGGGTGTTCCAACCATTGGTGTAACAAAACCTGATCATAAGTTAGGAGGAATGCAGATGGAAGATAAGGAAAAGGCGAACAAGCGGTTGTCTACTGTTGAGGCAAAGCTTGCGGAGCAGTCATTAGTCATCCGATCACTTTCAAATAGCATCTTGGACTTATCAAGAAGGCTAGAGCTAGTAGAGGACGATGATGATGATGAGGATGAGATATATGTAAGACCGAACATCCAAAGGGAATATCGGGAAGCATATCTACAATGGATGGAGGTTGAAGATCCTGATAGATGGATCGAGCTGATTAGTAAGGGAGAGCCTCCCAGCTCCTCCCCCTTCACATATTCTTAGCTGACATAGAAGATGGGGCTCATTGTTGGCTACTCAAGGCAGTGAGCCCTTAGCATGTTTGAGCAGGTATGATGATCCTGACATGCTGCAGAAAGATGGGGTTTCCATGGACCTGAGCATGGGATCGTGAAGATGAGTGTTGACACGTGATCAGGGTGTGTAACACTTGTTGATATGCATGGGCAGTTTGCACATGGAGTTGATGACCTGATGGAGACAGAGCCTTATATATGTTGCAGGGATGTTTGCCTTATATGGAGGGGTCTACATCATGGTTGGTGACGGTCTTGGTAGAGAGCTACCGGGATGGTGTGTTGTCGGGACGACAACGTTTTCGGGTGGAGGAGAGTGTAACGCCCTCGCAACTCGGGCAAGTGCGCGATGGGAAAACACTCCTTCACACGGCAGTTGAACGGTGGGCGGGCGCCCCTGCACGACGGGCGGGCAACCCGTGCACGACGGACGGGCGACCCGGGCGGGCAACCCGTAAACGATGGACGGGCGCCCCGGCGGGCGACCATGCACGAATGGGCGGGCACGGTTCGACAATAGGCGGGCGTGACTTAACAAAGGCGGACGTGGTTCACATATCAAGCGGAGCGCGCGGGTGCGAACGAAGGGCGACCCGTGCACAGCGGGCGGGCGCCCCTTCACACGACCCGGCAGCAATGCGATGAACGAAGGGCGACCCGTGCACAGCGAGCGGGTGCCCCTTCACACGACCCGGCAGCAATGCGATGAACGATGGGCGACCCGTGGGCGACCCGTGCACGATGGGCGGGCGATCCGTGGGCGCCACGCGCCTGATGGGCGGGCGGCCCATACGACGAGCGGGTGATGGTGAACGAAGGTTCCGACCTGCGACAAACAATGCGACGAACCCATATGGCATAAGTGTTACACTAGTGCGAAATGGGAAAAGGGCCGAAGCCTTATACCATGAGTTGGAGGCTTTCTTGTGGGCAAAGGCTGACTTGCAAATAAATTAAGGCAGGGGCTCGTAGAACTAATTTAAGGGGTCGGCCTAATGGCTTGACACCCCTTCACCGAATGGCAAGCAAGCGTATATATGGATAACGCAGAAGCTCCATTTGGACATCAAGCATTCGCTCTCCACATTCGAGCAAGGGTAAAAGGGCGCAGCAAAAGTGCACACTTCTCATGCGCACAAGAGAAGTGCGAGTTTACTAAGGAAGCGGATTGTGGGACGAAGGTACACGGTGTAAGGCAGTTTATGTGCAGAGCCGAGTTGGAGGAGTTCTGGTGGCTCGGGTGAGCACGCTCCTACCAAGGGAGGTTGGTACATGGTTGTAAAGGCTGTCTTGCCTGGTTGTAAATAATTCTAAGTGTTGGCCTTGGGTTTACACCAGGCACACTTGTATGATGTATTATTGAAGAATCTCATAATATATTATTATCGGGCAAACTTGTTCGGGAGTTTCCCCTCCCTTTACACTTGTGTGCAATTGTTATTGTTCTCGGTTTAATTGCATATTGGTTAATGAATGTGTATGGGCTTCATTAAGTGTAAAGATTAATGCTTTTACTTCGTTGATAAAAATAAACTAAGTATGTTATGTGAAAGGCGTAGTCCATGTGCATGAGTATTGAAAAAAAGAAAGTGTACGGTGGTGCCGCACCTCGCCAGACACGGTTGGAAGACTACCGTAGGCCTGGGGGCATGACACAACCTATGTGGTTGACTAGTAGGCACCACACAACTTCTGCTCAGGGTATGCGACAACTACAAGTAATTTGCGTTGGCAGAGGGGTGACGTCAAGCACGCGCCCGCGCGTGCACACACATTCTAATTTTTAAAATCTAGAAATTATTTTTATTTCATAACTTTTTATTTATAATTATTAAAAATATATTAATAATTTTAAAACGATGTAATTTAATTTTAATTTTTAGTTTTTATTTTTAATTTTAATTTTTTGGTTATTATTTTTAATTTGAAAGTGTTTTTTTAGAGTTTTTTTTAAATGTTTTCTTTCCTCATTTAAATTTTTCCCATATATATATAAAGAGGTGATTTTTTTCAATTGATTTCCCCCTTTAAAAACACATCTATATTTTGTTTTTCTCAATTGTTTTTAGTATAAATTTAAGAAAGTAAATACTTAATAATACCAATGATTGAGGTCATAGTATCAATTACTTGTATTCTTAATTGCAAAAATAAAATAAAAAGTTAAGCAATTTTAAAAAACACTTAAAAAAGCAACACTAAAAAACATAATAATAATATGAAAAGTATTTAAAACTTAGGTCTTTAATGCCATGGTTGAGAAATTTTTGAATTTTAACCTTAAAAAAAGGGTGACACTGCATCACCAATTTTACATTTCAGCCTATTTTTCATGTCTTATTTAGTCATGATATTTGGTCTTTATTGCCATGATTGAAAAGTGTTTGAATTTTAACCCCAAAAAAGAGGTAATGTTGCATCACTATTTTTGCATTTCATGTCTTTCACAATCATGATATTTGGTTTTTTATGCCACGGTTGAAAAATGTTAGAATTTTAACTCTGAAATGACAAAATGGTGATGTTGGATCACCATTTTTCAAAATCAACATGAAAATCATGATTTGATGCACTTTCTAAAAAAACGAACTCATTAAAGTTATCATTATGTTGGTAACTTTGTTTTTTTCGTAGTTTTAACATTAAAGTCTCTTAACAAGAAGATATTACCTTTCATTCCCTAGACTATGAATATCTTGTTCTAGGGCATACGAGCAATTTTTATCTATAATTTTTTTTCTTATAAAAGGTAAAGTTGATAAGTCCAAAATAACAAATTGCGATATATATATTCTTAGTGTTAATGTCAAAGATTTTGATCCAAATGTACTGATTGAGAAGTTCTATCTTATGAAGCAGAGAGAGAGAAGAAACATTTATTTTTATATAATATGCTCTTCCTCAATGCCCTCGAAGAGAGGATTTCTTTTTCTATGCTGACCAAAAGGTGAATCCAATTATGTGAGGGACCTTAGACCCATCATCCTCCTAAGTTTCAGCTAAAAAAACAGTATCAATTTCACTCGAAATCCAACTTAACATAAGACATTTATGCCATGGCAAGCCATGATAATTCTGAAAAAGGATTTGAGGTGTTCCAAATACATATTTATTACTCTCATTTTGGTTTTATACCAAATAATAGCTTTTCTATTTCTAATGATTTCCCATTTACCTTTCAAGTTTGGCTTCCTTTACCTTTTGAACCTCCTTCCTTAACTTAGTTTGGTTTAAAGTTCCTCATTTTTAATGATTCATATCCGTTTTAATCTTTGATATTTACTAAGTATGCCAAATTTATTGTCAATACAACTTATACTGACATGGACCAATCTATCTGTATTGTAGGGTATCTTTCCCAACCTTTTTGCTTCTATGAGGTAAGTGTTGAAAATAGCAACAAGAAATGCTATAAATAACATTGCTACAAATAGAATTTCAGTTACCAGTGTTGGAAATAGCAACAAGGAATGATAAAATAGAAATGCTAAAAATCGCATTGCTATAAATAGTATTTTGAGATAGATTCCAATTTTAGTTAGTCCATGAACTAAAATTGAGAATTAAAATTCGAATTTGATCTTAGCAGTTATTTGAAAAATAATTAATTAATTCATCTTGAGTTAATTAGCTGGAGAAAATCAAACATGAAGTCTATGTGAAGACATGCAACAGTTAATCCCTTTGATTGAGGAAGTTATCCTTAATTAAGGAGATCAGGATGAGTTGTAATTAGTTAGCTCAGTTAACTGAGTTAAGTCCAGTTAGATTAGTTCCAATAGTTTGTGGAACTGATTGTGAGTTCAGTCAGTTAATGCATGCATGCATGCAACTAGTGTTCTCCAGATACTTGAATATTCTCTCATGAATAACTCACGCATGTCAGTTCAGTCAGAGACCCAGTTGAGATCAGAGGATGGGACAATGTACTATCAGTTGGAGGAATTTTCCTATATAGGAAACTCATCCATGCAAAAGGAATCTCCTTTAGGATTGCGTGGTTATTTCTAAGTTTGGTGAGTTGTGTGAGAGGTGAATTCACATAGGTGGTAGCCAGAGGACCCAGGAGAAACTGCGCAAGGAAATAGGAGGCTTGCAGGACTGAAGGAAGGCACATGTGATATCTATTTAGTCTATGAGCAGCATTAAGGGATTGTATTCAGAGCTAGATAGCATGTGAACTAAAGCTTTGTGTAATCCGGAGATATTTCCACTTGTATGATAATACAGATAGCGAGGTTTTTAGCTGAGGCTTTCCCTAGAGTATTCTTCTGTGTTCATACGTGATTGATTTCTCATTCTATGTTATACGTGTTCTATTTGATCTTGCTTAGAATCGATTAAGCTTCCGCAAGTTTGTTTGTAGAAGTAGATCAAGTATTTTGCTTTAGTATATTGCATTATCAGGTGCTCTATAATGAGAAATTCTACATGGTATCAGAGCTAGCTAATCTCTAGAGAAATTTCTACATGGTATCAGAGCAAAGGTGATCAAAGTGGAGAACAATATACAAAGAAGTTAGAAGTTTGAAGTTTGAATTTCTTGATTGTAGGTACAAAATCGATTTCTTATCACATCTCAAAGTTCACCAATGGCATTCGATGGCTTGAGACTCGAGTATGCCCTGGATGGCAGCTCGAATTACATAGCATGAAAGGATCGCAAGAAGCAGTATTAGAAGACAATGGTTTGAAGGACTTCATTGATCAAGAAGTCCCCAAGCCAGTAGCAGCTAATGCCCAAGAATTGGCGGAATGGAAGAAATGTGTGGCGAAAGTGAGGAGGATTCTTCTGGAGGGAGTTCGAGACCATATTGTCTCAAGTATCCATGGGAAGGAGACTCCGTATTCAATGTGGAAGACATTGAAGGACCTATATCAGAACAACAACGACCAGAGGAAGCTAGCGCTGAAGGAAAAGCTTCGGAAAATCAAGTGTGAAAAGGGCAACACGATCTCTACATATCTGAACAAGCTCACCACCTGCAGAGATGAGCTTGGAAGTGTAGGAATCATGACAGCTGAAGATGACATGGTGAGTCTTGTTGTCCTTGGTCTTCCTAAGAGCTATCATAGCTACAAAGACTCAGTAAATGGAAGAGAGAAACTGCCAGATTGAGAACGACTTTGGTCGGATTTGATGCAGGAGGAGATCAGGAGAAGCACCAGAGATGGTTCTTCATCCAAGGAGGATGAACAAAATGTAGCCTTAGCGAGTAAGGCAAAGAAAAGGAAGGAGAAGGATTCTCATCCCAAATCGATTTCTTCTCATGGTGGGAAGAAGATTGACAAATCTAAAGTGCAATGCTTTAATTGTCATGAGGTGGGCCATTATGCAACTAATTGTCCATTGAAGAAATCCAAGAAGGGAGCTAAGGAAGGATTTGAAGTTGAGGCATTAGCCTCTTAGTTCGAATTGGATTTTACCCTCATCGCATGCATGGTTTCATCGATGATGGGTTGTGGTTGGTTTCTTGATAGTGGAGCCTCATTCCGCATGACCGGCGATAAGAGTCTGTTTAATACCTTAGAGGAGAAAGGCCTCAACATACTCATAGTGATGGGTAATGATGAAAAGTATAGTGTCTCAGTAGTAGACACGGTTGTTTTTTAGAGGAGCGTGGAGCTCGCATTACCTTGACAGATGTGAAGTATGTGCGAGGATTGAAGAAGAACTTGGTATTGATCGCGATGCTGGAGGACAAATGCTATGATGTAGTCTTCAATAAGGGAAACGTTTTTTTTAGACACATCACCACAAGACAGGTGAAGCAGATCAGTTCACGAGTCAAGAACCTGTATGCTCTTAAGGTTCAAGATGCATGCAAAGCCTTGAGGAGCAAGGCAATTGTTGGAGACTTGGTGGTTGAGAGGGAGAGTACATTACCTCTCAACATGCAGCGCCAGAAGAAGTCTCAGACAATTGTGAAGGAGTCACAATTGGTGAAGCAGCTTCAGGAGGTTGTGAAGTAGCCACAACCGGAGAAGCTAAGAGGAGACTGAGTGGAGGCATCCACTCATGCAGAGACTTCCAGTAGGGGGAAATTTCGAGCCAAGTGGGCAGAGAGATCACATGCATCCATACCTCCAGGTGGGAGGTGGGGCGATGTGGAGTGATAGTACTAAGAAGGCTGAAATAGGTGTAGGATCCTTGAGGTACACAACCTCTTTGATTAGACCTTGCTACGAGAGCCCCGATGAGGAGTAGCAGGACTAGCTAAGTGGGTAGAGACAAATGTGGATGGAGCAACAGAGGAAGCTTCAACATCAAAGGATGTTTCTAGCCCAACAGAGAGGTCAGTTGGGAGATCAGTTACTTACTTCTCAGTAGCTGAGTTGTAGTGCAGCAGTGGGCAATACAATGCAACATCATGAGAGGAGGTGCAGTGTGGATGCAGTCCTGGGAGACAGGACCAGCAACAGCACGGATGCAGCAGGAGGAATCAGTGTGATTAATGCAGTCAGAGATCAAAGTGATAGAGGCTAGAGAAGTCAGATACTGAAGAGCACAGAGGTGCAGAGTTTTAGTCGACAGAGGCAATAACAATCAGAGACTTTAATGACAGAGGCATCATTCTGATTCAAGTTGGATATTTTTTATTTCTAGATTTGCTGGAGCGACAACACTAGGGAGAAGTGTTGCATGTAGAACATTCCAAAGGTTCAGGATCTTGTTTGAGTTGAATGCCTTTCTTATTAAGAGAGAGTGTTGAAAATAGCAACAAGAAATGCTAAAATTGAGAGCTAAAATTCGAATTTGATCTTAGCAGCTGTTTGAAAAATGATTAATTAATTCATCTTGAGTTAATTAGTTGGAGAAAATCAAACATGAAGTCTATGTGAAGACATGCAACAACTATCCCTTTGATTGAGGAAGTTATCCCTTAATTAAGGAGATCAGGATGAGTTGTACTTTGAGTTGTTATTAGTTAGCTTAGTTAACTGAGTTAAGTCAAGTTAGATTATTTCCAATAGTTTTTGGAACTGATTGTGAGTTCAGTCAATTAATGCATGCAAGCATGTAACTAGTGTTCTCCACATAACTGAATATTCTCTCATGAATAACTCATGCATGTCAGTTCAGTCAGAGACCCAATTGAGATTAGAGAATGGGATAGTGTACTATCAGTTGAAGGAATTTTCCTATATAGGAAACTCATCCATGCAGAAGGAATTATCTCCTTCATAATTGCGCAGTTATTTCTGAGTTTGGTGAGTTGTGTGAGAGGTGAATTCACACAGGTGGCAGCCAGAGGACCCAGGAGAAACTGCGCAAGGAAATAGGAGGCTTGGAGGACTGAAGGAAGGCATATGTGGTGTCTATTCAGTCTATGAGCAACATTGAGGGATTGTACTGAGAGCTAGATAGCTTGTGAGCTAAAACTTTGTGTAATCCGAAGAAATTTCCACTTGTATGATAATACAGATAGCGGGGTTTTTAGTTGAGCCTTTCCCTAGAGTATTCTTCTGTGTTCATGTGCGATTGAATTCTCATTCTCTGTTATATGTGTTCTATTTGATCTTGCTCAAAATCGATTAAACTTCCGCAAGTTTGTTTGTAGAAGTAGATCAAGTATTTTGCTTTAGTATATTGCATTATCAAGTGATCTATAGTGATAAATTCTACAGTAAGTTGTTTCAATCCATGACTTATTTTTTAGTTCTTCTTTTACTATTGTTGGTGTATCCTCATCCTTTTGCTCTTTTATACCAACACTTGGATGATTCAAGACTCTTTTATTATGCACATGATCTTGCTTAATTAGCTTTCTCATTTCCTCTTTAATGAGTTTGATGTCTAATTTATTTCCATACTATTTAGGGCCAAAATTTTATTTATTTATTTATTTATTTAACTCTTATCTCATCAATGAAGATGAAATTTTCTTCCACCATTTATTTCTTATTTTCCATTTATTGAAACCTAAATTTCTTCTTTTGCAACTAGGTTTCAAACCCTAATATTTTGTTTTTTAGCTTTTCAACTAAAAAATTGAATGTGCTATCCAGCATAGTTTGACTCTCAATCTTTTTTTG
Source organism: Pinus taeda (assembly GCA_000404065.3). NCBI lineage: Eukaryota > Viridiplantae > Streptophyta > Pinopsida > Pinales > Pinaceae > Pinus > Pinus taeda. Next base: position 68,840 of record APFE030159965.1, read on the forward strand.
TAATGTTTCTATTTATTCTTTCTTTCTTTTTAATGAATTTATAGGATCATAAATATTTTCTAAAAGGACTTTATCATTTTTTTTACTAAATTAATATTATTTTGGCATATGTAGTAAAATAATCATAATTAAAAAAATAAAAGGAATAAAAAAGAACTTTTGCACCTATATTATGAATGGCGAGATTATGAATGACCAAGTATATTGCCACTAAATTTTTGTTAGTATACTGTCGCAAAGTCCGTGTCAGTGTTTTCTATAAGCAATAGAGTATATAAAATCTATTTATTATCAGAGTATATGTAATTGCCAGAGACCAAAGAGTTCTATCATAGATCACCATAAAAACAGAGAAGTGTATCTAGATATATGTCCAAGCTACCACAAATATTAACCGCAAATAAAATTAATTCTCTTAGATATGTATGCTTAGAGAAATCCTCGCAAATATTTACAGCTAATAATTAATTTCAATAGATATTCACCATAGGATGTCTTCCTCAAAAAAGTTTCATTATATATTACAACCAATGTATATGATTCTATAAAATAGAGTATCAAATTTAAAAACAATTTAAACACGTGTGTATTATTGTATATTGCACACCAATGCATATGATGGTATAAAATAGGGTACTGAATTTAAAAATAATTTTATGTTGAAATTCTTTATGTATATTGTAAAATATAGTTCATAGTTTGTACTTTTTTATTAAGAAAATATTTTCAAGAATATGATAGATAAAAGATCACAAGATAAAACGTAGAGCAACAAGTAAGAGGAAAGCACATACAAAGAAGAGAGCATGACAAATTATTTGAAATTTCAATATAAAAGTAATATTTTTGAATTAAATGTATGTTTAATGATATGTATTTAAGAATGTCTATTATTCAGAAAAATATTTTGATAAAAGTAATCCTAAAAAAGGAGGGGAATGATGTGGATAAAAAATTATCAACATTTATTTTTTTTTGACATTTTACGGATAAGTGTCTTTTAAAAATAATAAATAATACCTTTCAAACATTCAATTCATATATGTTGAATGTTGTGTAAAGATTGACACAAAGGAAAAAAGCCTTTATAAGAAAAAGAAAAGACTCGGTGTCTAGTTTATCTAAAATGGTGTTGGAAGTTAATGAGAGAGAGAAATATTATGAAAAGTATAACTAATATATCTAAAATGGTGGTGGAAGTTAATAAGAGAGAGAAATATTATGAAAAGTATGACTAATATAGTGAAAGAATGTATATACATGTTTTTTTTGCTTATAATACAAAGACTATTCTAATGAATATAATAACCATATTATATTTAAACTACAACACACATTTTTCAAGCAATGGTTAATGAGACATATGATGTGTGCACCCACACACACATGCATCCTAGATAATAAATAAAATAAAATAAAATAAAAAAACTACCAAATTAATATTTTTGCTCAAGTTTAATTTCATATAAGTACTATTAGCATTGTTATTATACTTTTTATTTTTCATGAATATTAAGAAAATTCTAGTGAACAAATGGCATAATATCCATAACATGTGAGTCGAGATGTCTAAAAAAATGTACAATGAGATGGTTGATGAAATGAGGATAATTGAATTGCATGATGATCTATTCCAACAACAACTTATGTGAAATATGTGTAATCATTGATATGTTTGTGTGTATGTAATCATTGATATGTTTGTGTTTTTGTAGCAAAAATAATAAAGTGAAAACATTTAACACATGGGATAGGACAACGAGGTGAAAAGGATTGATAATAAATTTTGTGAGTTCTTGGCTTTCCCATATTTAATATTTCAATTTTTGTTTAATGTTTATAATTTAGTTAATTTAAAATTATCCAATGATGTTTTCTAGCAAGAGCTAAAGTACAAAGAAGAGTCATCTAAACATTTAATTGACATTAGATTAAATGTGGTTTGTGAGTATACATTGAGTATAAACATTATTTGAACAATTTGTATGTAACTCTGTCATTTTACTTTGCTTGCTTGATAAATAATAGAACGATAAGAAACTTGTATATATATTGCTTGATAAATAATAGAACGATAAGAAACTTGTATATTGATAAATAATAGAACGATAAGAAACTTGTATATATATATATATACAAGTTTCTTATCGTTCTATTATTTATCAAGCAAGCAAAGTAAAATGACAGAGTTACACACACCCACTTCATCATAGCATACGAAACAAATATGGGGTGGAGCCAACGTAATATTTGTCAATAAATGACATGGCACATAGATCTAAAAGAAGTATTATATACGATTCAGTCGTTGCTTTATTAACACACACACAATATTTATATATATGGGAAATGAATTGGCCGAAAAGATAAAAACAATCAAGAAAATATTCCAAATAACCCAAGTACAATATGCCTTACAAGTGATAAAGAAATGTGGCATTAAACAACTTGAGCAAGGACAAGAGTTTGAGCAATGATTTTGATCATTAAAATTGAATATTACAAATTTGATATTTTGGAATATTTGTGCATAAAACTCATACATTCTGTTTAATGTGAACATGTATACCAAATGGATAGTGACATATTATTATTACTTGTAATCGTTATCTTTTGAATTTTCATTATTGTAGATCTTTATGTTCCATTTTATCCGACAAAGGGTTTCTTATTCATGTATAATAAATGAGTTCTTATTTTATTTCATTATTCACTACCATAAAATATTACATTACAGACTAAATATATGGACAATTTACATTAATGCAATGAATATAGATGTAATTGTTAGAATAATATTGTCTAGTGGCTTGATATAATTTTGTACTTGGTGTTCTAATGATGATCATTATAACATCATTTGTGAGGCACATATAATATAAATGGCCTCATTATACTTTTGTAATATTTCACATATGCACATACACTAAGATAGCTTTGGGAGTTAATTGGTCATGACATACCTCTTAGGTAGTGGTGACCTACACTCAGAGGTCATTCTTATCCACTATTCATCAATCTCTTGATGATTTTATCATCAACCTTTATGGATTAGTTGATATTCACCCTTGATTGCGCCTTATGATAAATGGTCCATGTTTCTCCTAGTTACTATAAAGGGTTTAAAAATAGTTTTATCCTAAAATTCTCTATGTAGCTTGTAAAATATATTCCACGGTTTGTATTTTTCATTTTGCAAATATTTTATTATAGAGTATAGCTGATAAAAGATCAAGGAATAAAACTTATTACAACAAGCAATAGGGAAGCATGTCCAAAGAAGAGAAGAGAACATTGTTCAAGTTATTTGAAATTTTAATAAAAGTAATATATCTAAATTATATGTAGGTTTAATGAGATGTATTTATCAATGTATGTCATGCAAATTAAAAAATTGTTAAAACTAATTATAAATTGAGTGGAAAATAACATAAAGGTTTGATAAAAGATTGCAAAGACTGGAATTAGGTGGGCAAAAAAAGATCAACATTAAGTTTTTTTTTGACATTTCACTAATAAGTAGTTCTTAAAAATAATAGATAATATGTTTCAAACAATCAATTTACATATGTTTAAGTTGTGCAAAGATTGACATCAAGTAAAGAGAGGGCTCTCCTAAGAAAAATAAAATTTATGAAGATTGTTAAAGATGAAAATTGATCCTTAGTTTACCTGAAATGGTGTTGGAAGATAGTGAGAGGGGGGAAACACTAATAAAACTATGTTTGATATATTAGAAAGTTTGTATACATATTTCTTTCACTTATATACAAAATCAATCTAATGAATCTAAAAACCATATTATATTTAAAATACAATAAGGATTTTTGAACCAATGAGAAATGTGACATGTAATAAAAAAACATACACACTAATCATTGATTTTTTTATGTGTAAATACAAAATTGAATTATTGTATGAAATACTAAATTTCTTTGTTGTTGTAGCAAAAAAAATAAAGTGGAACCCATTTAGCACGTAAGACATGGCGATGAGGGAAAAAGGTTTGATCACAAACTTTGTGAGTACTTCTTTTCCATATCTAACATTTCAAATTTTTGTAATGTTTATATTTTAATTAATACAATCATTGAGTCATGTTTTTTAACAAATGCTAAAGTACAACGAAGAGTCATCCAAACATTTAATTGTTATCATGTTAAATATGGGTTGTGAGTATATGTTGAGTATCAAAGTATTAGTTGAACAATTTGTATGTAATTATGTCATTTTGCTTCTCTTGATAAATAATAGAACATTAAGAAATTTTTATTTTTATATATACTTTATCATAGAGTAGAAACCAAATTATGGAGTGGATCCAACATAATATTGGTTGAGAGATGGAATTATGAACGAATATGAAAGAAAAATTATTTATGTGATTATATATTTATATATATAAATATATATTATTAATCATAAATCTATAAACTCATTTATATATATAGTATATAAACTCATTATAGTTTATTTCTATATTTGTATATGGAACATAAAGAGGTAGAAAATATAAAGCCAATCATGAAAACATTCCAAAAAGCTCAAGTACAATATCCCCTATACGTGATAAAGAAATGAGGCATTAAACAAATTGAGCAAGGACAACAGTTTAAGCAATGAATGATGATCATCAAAATTGAATATCACAATTTTGATATTTTGGAATGTTTATCTATAAAAATCATACATTGTTTAATGTGGATATGTTGTACCAACTAGATGATGACATACTTCTAATAATTGGAACATAGAATCTATTGACATTTTGATGATTGAGGTCAATCCTTATGTTGTCCCATTTTGTATGACAAAGGGTTTGTTATTCATATGTAACAAATGAGTTTCTTATTTCATTTAATGTCCAATGTCATAAAACATTAAATTTCCAATTAAATATGGATGATTTACATTGTTGCAATGAGCAAAGATATAATTGTTAGAATGTGTTTTCATATTGTCTAGTGGCTTGATGTATTTTTATACTTGGTGTCATAATTATGATCATGATAACATCATTCGTGGGGTGCTTATAATATAACATGGCCTCAGTGTACATTTTTAATATTGCACATGTGCATATACATGGAGACAGTTTTGGGAGTTATTTGGTCATGACATGTCTCTTAGGTAATGGTGACATATAGGTTACTCTTATCCACTATTCATTTATATCTTGATGAGTTTATCACAATCCTTTATGGATTATTTGATCTTCACCTCTCTTTTTCTTGGTTGCTCAATCTCTGGAGCCTGGAAGTTAAATGCTATGACTATGAAGTTGAGATGTTGCTATTTGTTACGAGGGTATGGAACCCTTTCTCTTTAGATGAAGTACTTGAAAGTTTGGTAGTGGTGCTTTGTGGTTCATGGATCACCTTCTTTATCGTTGAATTAATTTCCCTGACACTATGGTCAACGTCTCCTTGTTGTGGGTATTCCCTTCCTTAAGCTTTTTAGTGCTTACTTGTTTGACAGGTTGACTGGTTGTTGGCGGTTCCTTTTTTTTCCATCGCGGTTCTCTTGTTTTGTAAATGTTAAATCAAATTCATTGGTTGTATTTTCCCTGTTAGAATGTTGGTTTTCCATGTATGGGTGCAATACCTATTTTTTGGTTGATATGGGTAATGGTTTGGCCAATGTCATTTTAATTTTTATGTTATTGTTCTTTCCTGGTGCAACTGTGCCACTATCCTATGTTGGTGTATATTTTGGCACAGGCTAGCTAATCTTGATGTAAATTTGAAGTAAATTTTCTTCTATTAAGAGAAATTTTCTTATAATAGCTTAAAAAAAAAGTGGATAAGGACATGTACATAAATTCATTTATACATATAGGTGCATAGATGCAATGAAAAAAAAACTGTTAAAACCCTTTTCAATCCAAAATTTTTAATTATAATGAACATATGCTAAAAACTCCATTAAGAGATTTTTTTTATAATTTTATCTAATTATGTAATACTAATTCTCTACAAAATCATCATGCTATGAGGTGTTTTCCTTGTAATGCAATTGCTTCCTTCAATCATGTTTATAGAAAACTAAATGGAAAAGTAGATAAACTCTCTAAAGAGGCTTTACGTTTGCATGAAGGTTTGTTCTACAAAGCTAAAACAAATGAGGAAAGAGCCCATGGAGAAAGGGGTTTTGGACAATATATTAATGTCTAGCAAATGGTATGTTTTTAAAGGGACAGTAGTTTAAGTCAAGTGTGTCTAGATGCTTGTAAAGTCAAACTTTAGGCAGAAATTTGTACTAGTTTTTGTTTGTCAAATGTGTCTAGATGATTGTAATATCAAACTTTAGTATTAGTTGTTGAAGACTTGGAATATTTATGCTTTGGGAGTATCAACTAGACACATGTTATGCATATTTTTGTTTCTTTTTCAAACATCCAATAAGGCATTTTTAGTTGCTAAAGAAAAAGATTTCACACAAAGTGTAAAGTATTTTTTGTTTGTTGAATTTAGGCTTCTGTGATCGATATCAAGTTTTTGAGAACAGTTTTTGGTGAAAATCACATCATAATTCATTTGTCGATGCGTTTCGAACCAACAAGTTGAAGAACTATATCATGGTTGCAAGATAAATAGAGAGAGCAGATCATCCAACGACTATATTTGACCAAGAACGACTACATTTGATCAAGAAATGACTACATTACACTGGGAAATCATATGGGACCAAGGGAAATACAATTAGTTTGTTTTATTATATTAATTTCTTTTCTATTAAATGTAATTTTCTGTGTACTAAGCTTTGAAGACCAACATTTATGCTTTGAGAATGTCAACTAGTAAAATAATATATTTATTTTTGCTTCTTCTTGAAATATCCCGTATAGTCTTTTTATGGTAAGAAAAGGAAAAATAATAAAAAATAAAACTAAAAGAGATTTCACAAGAAAAATGCAAACTTCTTGTTTTATTATAAAGTATTGATGTTTTGCATTAAATTATATGAATTATAATTTAGTATGATGTTTTGCATTAAGTTATTTGAACTATAATGTTAGATTGTTATAATATTCTAAAATATTGATATTTTGCATTAAGTTATATGAATTAGAATGTAGTATAATGTTTTACATTAAATTATTTAAACTATAATTTTAAATTGTTATAATATGATATCTAACATTTTAAATAGATATAGGACGGATGCAAAATTGGAGCGGGAGGCGAGTCTGCTAGGGTTTCAGACCGCGGATGTATCGCTGACAGTGCAGGCCAGCACTGTATGAGGACGAAAGTTGTGCAGCAGACAGATCGGGGCAGAGTATAGCGCAGCAGGAGTTTAGCCCATCAGGTAAGAAGCATCTTCTCTGCTTTTGACAGAATACTTTTATTGCGATAGGGGCTGAGAGGGAATGGAAAACACCTCGGGGAGGGGAGAGATCCCCTCCTTCAAGAATGTAGTGACGGGAGAGAATAGCATGAGTGGATTACAGCAGAATCACCAGGAAAACAATGCTCCTGTCATGGGTAACCTTTGGCAGAAAAAGATGAAAGGGAAGTGCCTACCTCGTGCTCAGAAGAGGCCCAGATATGTTATCCCCAATAACAAGTTGGAGGAATACAACAGCTACATGAAAGATCACGCCCTGATCTGCAAATTTATAGGATACTGGCCACCGGAGAAAGAGCTGTACAGATGGATTGATCAAAAGTTGAAACCAAGGGGTCATATTGATCTAAAACTGGGAGCCCAAGGGTTTTTCACAACCATCTTCACAAACCTGGAGGACAGAAACAGGATCTTTGAAGGAGGACCGTATTTCATGAATAATGCGGGCTTATTTATGAAATTCTGGGAGGAGAGATATAACCCAGAAAAAGAAAAGCTGCTGGAAGCCCCTCTCTGGGTTAGGCTGTTTGGATTACCTGATGAATTCTGGGACCCGGAAATTCTGGAAGGAATAGGGAACTCGATTGGAAGTTTCGTCAAAGCGGCAGAAGCTACCCGGAGAGGTAAGTATAACTCATGTGCAAGGATCTGTGTGTATGTGAACCTAGCCGAACCCCTCCCAGACCATGTGGAGGTGGAATATCATGACGAAGTGTGGGAGCAACCAGTAGATTATGAACATATCCCTTATAGGTGTCGGAAGTGCCATGAATATGGGCACCTCGTTAGACAATGCCCATTGAACAAAGAGGATGAACAGAGAAGAAGCCAAGAGGAGCAGCAGAAAACCACGGGGAAAATGGAAGAGATGGAAAAAGGTTTTCAACAGGTTACAAGAAGAAGGAGACAAAACCAAGAAAAAACTAAACCTCATCCCCAAGAAAAGGAGGGTAGCTTAATCAGCCAAAATAAGTTTCAGGCTCTCCGGAATGAAGATGAAGAGTACGAAGTTAATCTGGAAGATGATGAGGACCCAGAGAATTCGCCAATGGACACTTCAGGAGTAAGTAAAGAGAAGGTAGTAAACCCAGGAGGCAGTTCTGGAAAACAGCAGGAAGGAAACGAGGAAGACCTGGTAATACAAACCCCGATGGAGGTGGAAAATCAAGTTGCAGGGGAGATTGAAGAAGAAAGAATCCTGAAGCAGTTAATCCAAGAATGGAAATATTTAGATAGCAGATTTATACCTGAGCAACAAAAACAATTGTACAAGGAAGTATTCCAGAAGTACAAGGAAAAAAAAGGGCAGAACGCAGAGAAGCAGATGATGACAGGACCTGACCAAGGGACTGGGCAGACGGGAATGGATGGCTCTGGCAAAAGCAGCAGGAAGAGAGGAAGAAAACCGCTGATTGAAACTATTCAGACGGTAGGAGAAACCTTGATTAACTCAGGCAAAGTGATACCTCTGTCGGAGGTATTCTTCCCCTCTCTCTAGAAGTTTTAAATGATTGTGCTCAGTTGGAATATTAGGGGTCTGAATAGTAAGGGTAAACAGAGGTACTTAAGAGAAAAGCTGAAAAAAGAAAAGCCAAGTGTTATGATTCTGCAGGAGACAAAAATCTCGGTACAGCAGATTGAAGAGCTTATAGTCAGGAATAAAATTCACTATGAAGTTATGGGACAGGATGCCATTGGATCTGCAGGGGGTATTGCAATTTTGTGGAACTCGGATGATATTATCTTAGGTAGCTGGACCAGTATGAGTAGAATCCTTACTGGCCTTGGTAGAATAGTTGGAACGAGAGAGCAGGTTGTTATCTCAGGAGTGTATGGACCCTCCTCTCCTGGAGAAAAAGAAAATTTCCTCAATAATATTCAGAGCATTCGAAGGTTATATCCAGATGTTGACTGGATAATTGGGGGTGACTTTAACCTAATTAGATCTCTGGAGGAGAAGAAAGGTGGAATCAGGAAGACGGACAACCTTATGGAAAGATTTAATGCCCTGATTGATGATCTCAGACTTGTAGACATTCAGACTATAAATGGGATTTCTACCTGGAATAACAGGAGGGGGGGAAAGAATCAAATTGTCTCCAGGCTTGACCATTTCCTTGTTTCTGAAAGTATCATGAATAAAGATATTTTTGTCGAAGCCCAGATTTTGCCTTCGCTGGGGTCAGACCACTGGCCAATCAAACTTGAAGTGGACATCAAAGTACGCCATGGAAAACGACCCTTTCGGTTTGAGTCCTTCTGGCTAAGAGACCCATCATTTATCAAAAAATTGGAAGAATGGTGGTGTCAAAGCACGATTCAGAGCAAAGGGAAAATGCGCTTGTTCCAACTCAAACTTAAAGAACTGAAAGAGAAAATTAAAAGTTGGAACAAGCAGGAATTTGGTAATATTATGGAGGACAAACAAAATCTGGAAAAAGAAATGGAATCTATACAACAGAAAATGATTTTGGAAGGCAGAACAGAGGAAAGCATCAGCAAGGAAGGATCAATTCTTGGCCAACTTGAAGAAAGAAGGAAGCAAGAGGAAATCTTGTGGCGACAGAAATCGAGAATAAAGTGGTTAAGGGAGGGAGAAAGAAACACTAAGTTCTTTCATCAAGCCATGATTAAGCACAGACAGAGAAATAGGATTTTATCAATCAAAGATAGAAATGGAAACAGAGTGATTGAGCAAGCTGAAATTGAACAGGTCTTGATTGATCATCACAAGGAAATCTTAAAGGAACCTCAAGCTGATAGAATGCAGGCAATCCAGGAGATTTGCTCTGCCATCCCTTGTTTAGTCTCTGAAGACCAAAATAAAGCGCTTATGAGAGCTGCCACCCTTGAAGAGATTGAGGAAACGGTAAAAGCAATGAAAAAAGGTACTGCTCCTGGCCCTGATGGGTTTACAGTTGACTTCTTCCAAGCTGGTTGGCACTTCCTGGGAAAAGAGATCCTAGAGATGGTTGAAGAATCCAGGATGAATCAAAAGGTATGGCCTGCACTTAACTCCACTTTCTATGCTTTAATCCCTAAAAATGATAACCGGGAAGATCCTAATGGCTTTAGGCCCATAGCATTGTGTAATGTTATTTACAAGATTATAACTGCTATGATGGCTAAACGGTTAAAACCTATGCTGGACAAGTTAATTTCTGCTGAACAAACTGGTTTTGTTGAGGGAAGGCAGATCCTGGATGGTCTGGTGGTAACGCAAGAAGTCATTCACTCCTTAAAAATCAAGCATCAAAAGGGGATGATGATTAAACTAGATCTGTCAAAAGCTTATGATTGCTTAAGGTCCTAGAAAGCTTTGGTTTCTGCAGGAGATGGATTTATTGGATTCACAATCTGATTTCATCCCCTAATTTTTCCATTCTGGTGAACGGGATTCCCTCGAAACCTTTCTCTGCCTCCAGAGGTCTCCGTCAGGGGGACCCTCTATCCCCCTTCCTGTTCATTCTAGCTGCTGAAGGTCTGGGGAGATTTATTAAGAAAGAAAGAGAAACAGGTAAAATCAAAGGTCTTAAGCTTTGGGGTCATAATCTTTGTCTTACCCATCAGCAATTTGTTGATGATATTATGTTGTTTGGTGAACCAACGGTTAAAGAGGTAAAACATCTCCGAAATTTTTTGGATATTTTTGCGGAGGCTTCTGGCTTGGAAATAAATAAAGACAAGTCTCGGGTATTCATATTCAACTCTGTGGAGCAGGTCAAAGCGCACCTCACAAGACTCTTGGGTTTTCGGCAGGGGGAGCTTCCTACCAAATACCTGGGCAACATTTTGGACTTTTCATCCAAAAAGATGAAGAATTGGCAAGGAATTCTGGATAAGTTGAGCACTAAGGTGGCAAATTGGGCATTCAGATCTTTAAATATAGCTAGTCGCATAGTTTTAGCCAAATCTGTCCTCCAAGCTATACCTGTTTACCCTCTTTCAATAATGGCAGCTCCTATAGGTATTTGTGCAAAGATTAGGGCGATTATAAGGAATTTTATATGGAGAGGAGTGGATCAGAAGAAAAAATGGGCTCTAGTCTCCTGGGGTCAATTAACGGAAAGAAAAGAGAAAGGGGGTCTGGGGCTGCGTGATCCTGAGACTCTCAATAAGGTCCTGGGAGCTAAGCTCTGGTGGAGATGGCTTGGGGGAGGCAATGACCTGTGGAAAATTATATGGAGAGCCAAATACAGTATGCTTGAGTCAACAGTAGAAATCCTTAAGCAAAAGAATACTCCTAGAGGATCTTCGGTCTGGGACCTGGCTCGGTTGAACAGGGATTTGGTAGAACATCATACCTTCTGGGAAATTAGAGGCGGAGAGGAAGCTCACTTCTGGGAGGATAAATGGCAACAGAAGGCTCGTTTAAACACCATTCAAGCCCTTCAGCAGGTTCGTGACCGAATTGGAAGAAACAGACCTTTAGTCAGAGATTACTGGAAAGCAAATCACCCAGATGAAAAGTGGAGGACTTGGGTGGATCTGGAGGAATGGGAAGGGGAGTTTAGTCCGGAGCAGAAAATTACTTTCAGGAAGGAGGTGGCGTCTTGCAAGATTAGAACCCGCACTGGTAGTGATATTCTCCGATGGGGAAACTCCATGAAGGGTTCATTCACTACAAAGGAAGCTTACTTCCTCACCTCAGATCAGCCTGGCAACGACTCAGCCCCAGACTGGAGAATAGTCTGGGAAAGGAATTGGTGGCCTAAAGTTTCCATATTTATTTGGTTGGCATAAAAAAACAAAATCCTCACCTGGGACCGAATTCAAAAGAAAGGTTTTATTGGCCCTTCGAGATGCTGCCTGTGTAAATTGGAGGAAGAAACCAGAGATCATCTGCTTCTCCACTGCCCCTTTGCTAAGACCCTGTGGACAAGCGCCAAAAGAACCTTTGGAAAGCCTGAAAATGCCCCTTGCGAATTCAAGGAGGTTGTCTTTCGATGGAATACAGAAGCCTTTCAATGTCAAGTGGTTCGGCGCGCCTGGGAACTCATCTCTGGATTCTCCCTCTGGATGATTTGGAAGGAGAGGAATCGCAGGATATTTCAAAACTCTGCCATGGAGCCGAAAGTCATTTGGGGCAAAACTATTAAGATCCTCCGAGAAACAATCCTTGCAGATAAGTGGGATGGAGAAGATTGGAAAGCTAATCCGATGGAGGAAGAAATCCTGAACCGACTAAATTTAAAATTTGAAATGGTTTTTCATAAGCAAAATTCTCCTCATTCGATGCGAGCTAACAGCCCGGATAAATTCTATTATCCTAAAGAAAATTTCATTAAATTGAATTTTGATGGCGCCTCAAAGGGGAACCCGGGCGACGCTGGCTTCGGAGGTATCTTCAGAGACAGTAACAACCAGGTGCGATGGATTTTTGCTGAATGGGGGGGGGCAAATGACTAACAATGAAGCAGAATTTTGGGCTCTGCATCAAGGACTTCAAATTGCGGTCAGAAATGGTTATTCCAACCTGGAAATAACGGGAGATTCTCAAATAGCGGTAGAAATGTTGAAAAAACTCTGTAATGGCAGGAACTGGGAAAAAGTTTCGAACAGTTGGCGTTCAGCAGGGATTGTCCAGGAAATAGCTGGTCTCTTACCTCGCATAGAGTACTTAGTGATCAGCCATGTGAGGCGGAAAGGGAACCAGGCCGCAGACTACCTGGCGAATTGGGGATGCAGAAGCCACGGTAGCTCGGTGGATACCCAATGGAGGGCGGTCAGCGGGCAACAGGAGTGGTTTGACCTGGCGTCCATCATCAAAGCGGATCATGATCATGCTTCTGATAGAGGAGTGGAGAGTGATGAGTTGGAGGGTCGGAGGGACATGCTGAGTCCTTTTCGGGAAGGTTTATAATGATCAGGAATATCGGGAGAATGATACCGCTCGTGCGGAGCTCTGGGGAAGGACAGAAGCTAGGTCAGATGGTTAAGGATCGTCAGAAAGATCAGGGCGATGCGATAGGCAAAAGACATGGGCGATCTCATCAAGCCGACTCGAGATCTGAGGAGAATTCACTGCCTTACCTCAACCCAATGGCAGCACGGATCTGGCAAGGCAATGGAGAGTACATGTCAGAGAATGTAATTAGTAATAAGACTAAAAGGACGGTGAATAGAAACTGCCATGCTTTAGGGAACAACTGGCAAGATTTGGTTAGAGGGGTGGATAGCTGGTATCGGAGATGGGTCTCTTTAAAAACCCGTTTGCCTTGCCCTCACCCTCAGAGCATTTCAATTAGCAGCACTAGTGCGGAAGGCGCCCCTAGTTCTTTGAAGGTCCCCTGCAAGTATCCTGTGCGGCATTCGGTGAGAGACAGAATGGAAACGAGAAAGAGAGCTAGACTTGCTAAAGAGGAGGAAGTGGCGCGGTCCAGAGTGATCGCTACGAAGGATAAAGGAATTGCGAAGGAGGAGGTCCCGGACGCCGTCTTGGAGGTCCCGGAAACTTCTGTTGAAGAAGATAGTGGCAGTCCGAGTATGAACGCAGATGAGTGGGAACGGTACGCTATGGGGGTCAGTCACAGGAGCCGGCATGGTCGCAGAATTCCAGCGCGAGGTCGTTACAGGCGGGTTAATCTTGACAACTGCGAGCCTGCTCCCTTCTGTGGTTTGGGCCCCGGGACTGGCAATACTCGAGGCAGTAAGAAGGACATACCAGAACCCAGCAGCCGTCCTGGCAGAAAGGCCAGACGAATTGTGGAACACAAAATCCAGCGTGCTGAACGGGCCTATATGCAGAATACCAACCCGAAGATCCGTCGCATTATTCAGAATATGGAGGACGAGGCGATACAGGCCCAATCGGAGTCGGAAATGGAAGATTGGGAGCTGCTGGTTCAGGACCCTGGCAACACTAGAGGGAGGATGTCTTTGTTCAAGCAGTCCCTTCATATGTACTGGGTAATGAAAAGGCTGCTGGCCAAAGCCTTAGAACAGGTGGCATCTGAAATGGCGGAAATGACTCAGGGTATACCGAATTTACAACGCGATCTTCGGGTCCTGCAAATCTCTATGGACATGCAAGGGAAGCAGCTGGAAGAAATTCAGCAGATGCTTAAGGCCAGTCTCCAGAGGAGTTCCAGGGAGGACTCCCCAATCTTGGCAAATGCTGTTGAGTAACTATGGTCCTTGTTTTCTTGATGTCGATTTTGCGATTTTTAGATACTTTAGGCAGCTTTTCTCTTTTGACAGTGGATAGTTTCTTCATGTATATCTACACTAGTAGATCTGGAATGGACTGCAATGTTTATTTAGCTAGGAAAAAGAGATTCCGGGACTATTTTTACTGGTATGGAGTTAAAAACTTTAGGTGGCTCCTATGCCCGGTTTCCCCTTGGTGGGCGGGTAGCAAGTCCACTAATTTTGATGTAACTTTTCTGATATATTAATAGAAAATAGAGAAGCACCACTTTTGCCTACAAAAAAAAAAACATTTTTAAATAGATATATTTTTTTTAATAAAATAAAAACAATTTATTTTTCGATTTAACTATTTTAAATTTTAAATTGATTTTAAAATATTTAATATTTTAATGACAAATTTTCCACACTAATCATTATTCTTTCATAGAGTGAACATCAATCCATGGTGTAATGAATTTAAAAGATGATTCAATGCCATAATATTAATTAGTTAATATAATTTAATTTCTTCAAAAAAATTAATAAGTTTTTTCAGTTCAAGTTATTACTCTTATAATTAATGTTTTACCAATTTTTCATGACAGTTTTTATGTGTTGATTGTATTTTTAATTTATTAGCTTTGATAAAATAGCAGTTTATTTTTTTTGCCATGGTTTAAAGAGTCGTTACTTGAGTAGTTCCTAAATATGTATATTTTTATATGAAATATAAATGAAAATTAAAATTATTTATAATTGGATAAATAATTTTTATAAGTTAAAATTTTTAACCTATAAAAATATTTGGCATGAGTAAAAGATCCAAATATAAAAATATTTAACATAAAGAAAGCTATTTATTTTCAAACTAAATATAATATATTTTGATTCTTTGAAAGTCCATATTCATGACTATTTCTTATTATAAATTAGCAATCAAATATAATATTATTGTCATTGTAAATTGACAACTAAATACAATAAATCTCACCAAGTGTATAAATAAATAATTAAACTACACAAAATTATTTTTAATGAACCCTTTCTGTCTTATCAATAACCATTTTCATTATGAATTGACAATTAAATATAATATATTTCATGAATTTCACCACAAATAATTAAACTATACATAATGTCTTCAGTGAACTCTTGACAGGCTGGCCAAACAAGCAGGCCTAACCCCAAAAGTATTGAAGAGATTTGACCCAGAACTCTTGACAGGCTGGCCAAACAAGCAGGCCTAACCCCAAAAATATTGAAGAGATTTGACCCTATGACCTCCCAGTAGCACGATACTTAATAACAAAAATTCCACCAACTAAAATAACTCTTAAAATAAACTCTTTCTTCCATATTCACCTTAATCTAAAATTTACATTTCTCCAGCATTATTTATTTTAAATGCAGTCTCCGTGACCGTTAGTGTTTAAAACATAGAATCAAAATCTCAATTAACTAGACAATGGTATGGCCCATGTGAACAAAAATGGAAGGCAGTAAATAATTGCCAATAGTATATGGTCGGGTCATTGTTTAACCTGTTATAATTTTAAAATAATATCATAAGTACACAGGCTTCTATAAAAGTGTTGATTTGTAGTGGTATTGTTGTCCTTCAATTAATGAAATCGATGCAGACGTTCATATCTCTCTGGACACCAGAAAGGTAAATAAATGTTTACTTGATATTGGGGTACCCCACAGAGATTTTAGCCACATGTTCTTCTTTTCTGAGCACAATCTAGTACAGTGGCTGTAGAGGATTCCAGGTAAGACTAGTTGGTGAGGCACTTCACCAACTCATGCAGCATGAGAAGACCCCATTCATCAGTGGATGCCAAAATCAACTGTTAAGTGTTGTGCTTGACTGAGCTACCATGGAGGAGAAGATCAACAGCATGATTGAAAAAAAATGCTGCCTCTGCACGCGGGTACAGCATTTGATGGCAAGGTTGACAATAAGAAAGCAACCACAGGATCTTCATAAAGGTGAGTGTGGTTCTTTGTTTTTGTATGTATAGCTATTGTTTTACATGCCTGGATCACTTTTTGCTATTGTTTTTTCTGCAAGAAAAGATGTCATAAAGGTGACTGTGTCTCCTTGTATTTGTATGCATGGTTCTTGTTTTAAGCTCTGATCACTTTTTGCTGATTTTGATCCTTTTATGGGCTGTTTGAATGTTTCTTAATCTGTCAATGCAGTCTCAGGGAATTTGTATTTCTTCTGAGTACTATATAATTAAACAATCCCTTCTTTCTACTTAGGGTTAGTGGGGAATGACCAGGGATAATGAGATTCATAAACAATCCCTTCTTTCTACTTAGGGTCAGTGGGGAATGACCAGGGATAATGAGATTCTGAATAGTTTTTGGTTGTTGGAGTATATTTTGAGTTTTTATGTGATTAAACTAATGTTTATAGTTATTTTTTATTGATATAGTAATCTATATTAGATAGTATAATACAAAGTTAGAGTTTATAAAGAAGTTATTTTTTTTTAAGATTTGGTTGTATATGTGATAGTTTAAATATTATTTATTTTTAAGTTTTTTTTGGATATATTTTCTGGTCAAATTTGCTAAAAATTTAATAAAATCACAAATTTATAATGTGAACTTTGTACAATTTAAATACCTGAAATCTTTTTCAAAATATTGAATCTATCTTTACATTAAAAAAATGTTAAAAAAAAAACACAACATAATAACAAAAATTATTTAACAACTCCGAAACATAAAATAATTAGACAACGCAGCTTTATACAATTTAAGAGATATCGATAACTTCAAAATTCTAATACTTAATTTGCAGGAATATGGAACTGAATTTTTATCCCATTGAGAGAAAATGGCCGAAAACAACAGCTACTAGCGACAATATATAAGTCAACTTCTTCATAGCTCATTTATTTATTGCAGAGTAGAGCCCAAGGAAGCAGCAGAGCCAGGAATCCATGAACAAATGCGGCGTAATACAGGCAAACTTCTTCAAAGTAGAGGAAAAATGGATTTGTTGAATTTATTAAGGTTGAGGCAATAGTTTTGTTGAATTTATTAACGTTGAAGCAAAGTTAAGAGGACAGCCATTAGCCGGCATTGAGCGTGAAAACCGCCAGACAAGCCTGTGATCGCAATTAATGTTGAGCAAGCTGCCGCCCCATCACGTGGGCGTAGGCCCATCAACCAAGGTGCTGCCCAACCATGGCTGCCAACGTCATCCTGGGAAACTATTCCCATAAATAAATATCACAGCTACTACACTGTACTTTGAGTTTATTATATTCCTATAAGGGCTGCGTGCCTCTCAAGCTTCAAATCAATAGCTGGAACAGGGGCCTGCTTTTTATTTCCAGAAGACTTTAGGTTTGGAGATCGAGTCCGCGGAAAGGGGAGCAGTAGACTGAGTGCTTCGTGGGCTCCACTGTCGACTTTTGTGCTGCTCTCTTCAAGCAGTGAAGAAAGTGAGATGATATTTGAGTACTCTATCTGTTTACCGTCCTGGGCAGATTTGATCAATCTGGACATGAAATTGCAGGGCATGGAGTCTAATACTTGAAGAATCCGGTCCATGGGAAGCTTCAGTCCTTTTGTGACAGAAAATTGATTGACGTTAAGGAAATTTGAAGCCTTTTTTTTTGCCAGAGAATTGATTGGGGGCCTGTCAAATTTCAGTGGGCCTGTGACAGAGCATTCATTGATTGGGTCTGGGAATGAATAAATGGTATGCATAGATGTCCAGTGGAGAATTGATTGGGGACTGAACTAGTGCAGGGTTTGAAGCTAGTTGGACTCATACTGGTTTTGGGCTCTGGAGGTTTCTGGGTTCACTGCCAGTTTGTGTCTATTTGGAATACTGAAAATATGATGATGGCATGTTCACGGGCTGCTTGAGGCTTTCTGGCTTAGGCTGGAAGCTACTATCAATACAAGGAACAGGGGATTTTTTGTGTCTGGATCTAGCTTCTTCATGTCCAGTGCAGGTCATGGAAATGTGATCAGATCAGTATTTCAAGAACGTTGTGACTATCAACACTGTATATTATTTCCATGAAATCACAGTTTTCTGCATCCATGACGAGTTGCCTGCACTCCAGTATTGCTTCTAAACTGAATGCAGCGCTTATTGTATTGCTCATAGCTGCAGAGTTGTGTATTCAGAGCGAGAGAGCTCTGGGAATTCGTGATCTAAACATGCTGCAAAGGCAGGCTGGTGGCCATGGTGAACATCTGTCGAGGAAGGATCAGCTAATCCATGGTGCCTCACAGAGCAAAGGCTTGTCAGATTTTAGAGTGGAGGAAAATCACATAGCAAGGCCACCTGCTAATGTCCCTTCATCATCAGATCATGAATATTATTATGACAGCAAGAGGAGGGTGCCAAACTGTCCGGATCCTCTCCATAACAGGTAATGTCTGATCATGCTGAGCTATCAAGATTCAACCCACAATACTGATTCCCAATTGAGAAATATAAAATAAGCAGCATTATGCACATAACACATAGATATACGGTGAACATATGTATCAGCCTAGATTCATCCAACTCTGGATCTATCCGGAGCTCAAAGAGATTATTAGACTACAGATAGAAAACTGGAATTATAGCTTCAATGGAGCTGCTTGTTATTCTAGGATGTGGGGATGAGGTAATAACATAGATCATGGATACTTTAATTTCTGAAGTATCCAAGCATTGGAGCAACAAAATTTTGTGTGCAGTCCATCGAGCTGTGATTAATCAACGGCCAGTTTTTTTTCTCCGGAGGAACTTCATTATTACTTAGTTTTAGTTTTATTGCTATTTATTCATCTTCAGTTCGATTAATTAAGCTTCCATGTGAAGCCTGTAATTGTCGATGTATGTAGATTCAGCTTTCTGGTTCATAGAGAAATAAAACTTGCCTTCATGAAAATACAAGTCCATCCATGGATATTTTTGCAGATATTGTATTATTGGATACGGTCATTGATTGTGATTCTGATCATGTACAGAGATGTACAGAGGTTGAGGTTGTAAATTTTTTAACTGAGGTGTGTGTGATTAGAATTGATTTGAAATTTATTTATCTTTGTTGTTTCATGGAGATTTTTTTTAAAGTGTAGTTCATGAAGTTAACCTTGTGTTTTTTGGAATTAGCATTGTGTTGATTCTGTGTATTCAGACGTAGTGCCGAAGGGTTTTCATCGCATTTATTTCTTTGCTTGCTGCATAATCTATCTCCATTATTGTAATGGGGTGGACAGAAAAATTGCGTTGTGAACATGCTTGAATGTATGTGTGAATCCTGTCAAGGAATAGAAGACACCAAGAAACAGACAAAGGAGGTACGAACCAAAACAAATGCAGACGCGTGGGGAAGCGTGAGAATTGGGAGAGACGATGCGGTTTTACAGTGCCGAGGGGCTTTTCTTCCATG
Source organism: Pinus taeda (assembly GCA_000404065.3). NCBI lineage: Eukaryota > Viridiplantae > Streptophyta > Pinopsida > Pinales > Pinaceae > Pinus > Pinus taeda. The sequence continues at coordinate 88,741 of APFE030159965.1, forward strand.
AGACAGTGAGAACAAAAGTTAAAAGTTAAACCCGTGACAGCAGAGATTTGGGTGATTGATGATGTGCGTTATCATTAATGCGTGAATAAAAGAATTGATGTGGGTAGTTATTGGATGGAGAGAACGACGTGATTGAGTCAAAATACACAGTGATGGGCATTCAGCGCTGGAAAGCTACTTCCAACTACTATGTGATTGTCTGGATTGGCTTCTCGCTTTGTTTTACATGTAGGTCCTCTGCTGCCTGCTTTCATATCTCGGTGTCGTTTCTCCTCTTCATCCCATGTGATGCCAAATTAGTTTAATTACATTATTAGTAATCATACAATAAAACATTTATGGTGTAACTTACACATTTGTTTTATATGTATTTAATCATTTGTAATGCCAAATTAGTTTAATTACATTATTAGTAATCATACAATAAAACATTTATGGTGTAACTTACACATTTGTTTTATATGTATTTAATCATTTGTAAGTAAAGTATTAGCAATAAATGGTATAACTTGTTATGATATTTATTTTATATGTATTTATTTATTTGCAAGTAAAGGAATAAAAAAATTGGTAATTTAGGTAATTCGTCTTGTAATTAGAGATGGTTGTCTTTATGGTTAGTTTGATAATAGAGTTATGATAGATTAGTTTGATAAGAATCTATAATTAGAGATGGTTGTCTTTATGGTTAGTTTGATAATAGAGTTATGATAGATTAGTTTGATAAGAATCTATAATTAGATTGTTTTTTATTAGTATAGTATTAGTAATTAAAAAAATGTTTGTCTTTTATAGTTAGTTTGATAATAGAGTTATGAATAGATTTTCTCATCTTTTAAGAAAGAATCTATAATTAGATTAGTTTTTTATTAGTATAATATTAGTAATTAAAAATGGTTGTCTTTATAGTTAGTTTGATAATAGAGTTTAATAGATTTTCTTATCTTTAAAAAAAATTGATAATTAATTAGCTTTTTTATTAGTATAATATGTAGATTTTACTATTATGATTATAATTTTTAAATATCTGTTTACGTATTTACTTCATAATATTGGGATACAGTTTTTCAACTATCGCAAAAGTTTTAAATATCTATTTACTTATTTCTTAAATATAAATTAATCTTTTATAAATATAATTAATAAAAAAAATTAAATCTTATATCTTATATTATCTAACATTATTTCCATTAAAACTTTCTTCTATTTATCTAACTTCCCATTAAACTTTCTTAAAAAAAAATTCGTGATCTCCAATCTTTAATCTTTTATTATTAGAAAAGATCCTATTGATTTGAAATTTAATTAAATTAAAATTGTGATGGCTTTTTTCAAATGCTAATGTAATTTTATTATACTGAATGGTTATCTTTTTATTTACATATACTTGTTTACATTTTTCATAGGTAAAACCAAAATATATTATACTGAATGGTTATCTTTTTATTTACATATACTTGTTTACATTTTTCATAGGTAAAACTATATTTTGGTTGACTGCTAGTTGGTTCAGTGGTAGTTGATTTTATTATCAAAGTAGTTTTCAACATGTTGACCTCAAGGGACCATAGCCATGCAAAAAGTGCCACTGCTTTGCAAACAACTTCAGTTGAATTCATTGTCAATTCGTAAAAGTTTATTCTGAATGGTCTTTTAGAAATATAATGTTGATTGATGGGCAGGATATTAAATGTTATATAGATTTTTAACATGTGATTTTCAAAGGGTTATGGTTATGCAATAAAGTGGTTTAAATTTTTGTAATTTAAAGGAATTGTTTAAGGGAAAGATAAAAATTATTCTTAATTTGTAATTGTGTTTTGAAAATAGTATTAAAATACTTATAATAATGTTTATTTTATTTTATTATTGATAAATGATAATTGCTTGTGTTTATTATTTGTTTATTTAATATTAATAAAAAATAAGAAAATAAGAAAATTATATTATATTTACAATTTATAATTGATAGTTGTTGTAATAATATTATTTGTCAAGTGAGTAGTTTAAGTGGTAGGGAAGAGTCATTATTATAATTCATATTGAGAGTTTTTCAAAATTGACATGTTTTTTCTTTAGGAATAATTTCTATATGAAAGATAACTAACTCACCAAGACATCGGTAGGTTTTTCATCGAAGTAGTTAGTATGTACAGTGAACCACACTTAAAAAATAATAATAATAACAAATTATTTGGTTTAACATTATTGCACCACACGGAAACAAAAAATAATAACAAATTATTTGGTTTAACATTATTACGCTCCTCTCCAACTCAAAATAATAATAATTATTTGATTTAACATTATTGCAGAAAGAAGCTCTCAAACCTAGTATGGTAGAGATGTTGTAATGTTTAACATTTTGACTTGGTCAAAATAAAATTAAAAAATAATAATAATAAGAAACATAAAATTCTCTAACCCATGGTATTCTTCTCTAATGTGGTGTAATTCTAGTTCTATCAAAGAGAGGGATCAAATCTCTTTTCACTCTAAAAGAGGTTTGCACCTCAAAATAAAGACTTGACTTCCATTAAAAAAGAAAAAAAGAGTTTCTATTTTTTAGGAAAATGTATATACATATTTCATGTCATATGAGAAATAACCAATTAAATTTATTTTACTTTTGGAAGCAAGGATCAAATTTTTTAGGTGCAAACTTTTCGAGGGTGTAAACAGTTAGATAAGGTTCGCATCTTGAAAGTATTGATCACTCTCAACACATAAATTTGAAGTTAAGATTAATATGGGTCAATATAATTGATTTGTATGTGACATGTGTGACATAAACGTGTGACATGTCTTTTTCTATATTGAGTTGTATTAGACATAGGATTGTCTCTCAAAGATGGACAACCCTGAGGGTTATTTGAAGTTTTCTAAGCTATTGAAGTTTTAGACAATGACCTTATTCAATGATTATTGAAGTTATTTTTAGCAATATTGTTCAATTTTTAGAGGAGAAGATTCATTATTTTCCTAAAAACTTGTGTGTTGTTAATAACCTTATGTACATAACAATTTTGTGAGACAAACATGGTTTTACTAGTCATTGATTTTATCAAACACTTTGTTTATCTTAAAACTAATTTTATGGTGTAGATACCAAATATTGATGCAATAACATTCTCCCTCACTTTCAAACTAATACCATTAGTCTTCTTTTCATTGTATCGCTAACCATTTCATTGTTACTTGTTAGCTATATAATGTTCATAAGGATTTTCTTTCCTCACTTTCAAACTAATGCCATTAGTCTTCTTTTCACTGTATCACTAACCATTTCATTGTTACTTGTTAGCTATATAATGTTCATAAGAATTTTCTTTTATGTTGAAGGGTTTCTTGAAATTTAAATATATTAATAAGCAATTATCTATTTTATGCTTTCAATTTTGATAGTGTGAGGTTTTAGATTTTAAGATTGTGTTCATTATATTGAAAATTTACTTGAAGCTTGAATATAATGATAAGTAATAGGTCTATTTTATATTTCAATTTCATGGTGCATTTTTTGTTTTAAACATAAATTTTTTCAAAAACAATTTAGTTTTAATAATAATAATAATAATAATAATATCTATTTTTAAGGTCACAGCCAAGCCAGACACCAAATTGGTGTATGAGACCCCCTTGTTTGTGGGACAAGGGACCCACCTTTGCGCAGCGATTTGACTGCTAAGTCTATGAAGGCATACGTACTCTACCCACCTCTAGTTTTGAACTTGTGACCTCTTAGGAGGAAAAACATGCTCTTAACCATTATACCTGACATAAATTTCAACCTTCATAGAATTGTAAATATTTTTAATTAATGTGATTGAAAGATATAAATTTAGAAAAAATTGAATAACTTTATATCCTCATTCTGGAAAAGTTAAGTAGTGAAAGTGTGTACATAAACTTTTATCTTTTGAAAAAATAGATAATTTGTACATATGTACCTCTTCATTTTTCTAAATAAATAATTTGTACATATATACCTTTCATTTTTCTTAATAACAATATACACTTTCCCTATATATATTCCAAAACATAAATAATATATACATATCTCTAAAATGCAATTAAACATACATCATATCTCTACATCAACTTAAACTTTTGATTATCAATTACTTATGGGTTATGATGGATTCCAAAGTACCGAAGTGATTGTATTTATTGACTTTTAACCATTTCTATGATATTAATGGATTCCAAGGTACCAAAGTGATTACAATACACCATAGCATAAATATACTATTTTGGGAATTTGAAAAAATGACCTCACCTTTGGGCTAGCCTCAGTACATTGTAGCTTGCCAAAAACCCCACCTTAACCTTTTTGCTCACACCTGAATGTGCTCACACCTGAGTGTGAGGGAGTATATCCACGTGAAAGCCTTTTTCCTCCCTAGTACATTGTTGGTGTAAGCAAGACAGAGGGGGACATAAAATTGTCCCTCACACACCCATGTCTCACTGATCATATAATACTATACATCATGCAGGTAACAATAATTTTATGGTGGCAGGATATGTAGCATAATGACTTTCATGGCATACACTTCCAGTAGAAAAAAAAAGTTGCACGGAAGGAGGACTTTAGGATGAGTAGGGCCATGTATGGTACCATGGATATCAGAAATTTGTTAAAAAAATAAAATAAAAGTCTAACATTGGTACCTTACATTAAATGAAGCTAAACCTTATTTCGAAAAAGTTCTATTTCCAAAGTGAACTCATTGGACTCCACCCCACAATATTTTTCTAAGTCGGACTTTAGATTTTCAATAATTCCCCCTCCTCTTACAAGTGAAAGCAAAGCAATGTCCCCTCCATTTTAAAATTGATTGATTTTTTAGTGTGGTAAATTTTATCTAATAATTCAGCTTTTGATATATTTTTTAAATATAAATTTGTATATTTCTCTATCATTTTTGAGGAATTTTTATGTAGAGTAACTTTTAATTAATATTACAAGTTATTATTCACTTATATATATCTCACACACAATTTCAGACAATGGAATATTTTTATGGTCCTTTAAATTAGGTTTATATAAATATATGAAGTACTATTTTTTGCATTTATACGAATAAAAAACAAATTATTCATTACATTCACATAAATTGATTATGTAAAATTAAATTGGTATATCATCATTTTAAAATAAAATATTATTAATATTTTTTTACAATAAAAAAATAAAATAGTGAAACATACTAAAGGTTTGAGATTTTATATTCACACTGATATTTCTTGGTTTTGTTTTAAATGGGGCACCACAAAGTGATTTCTCTATGGGTGATTCGTAAGTTGTTGTGAATATTTTACTAGACAATTCGTTACAATACATATGATAAATTATACTTAAAAATTCAAAAATCTATATTATGAGGGTTTATTTCTCTTCAAATTTCTGGATCTATAAATTATTGTGTATTACATTTACATGAAATTATAATTATGCAAAAAATAGAGATCGATGAAATAAAAACTCACAAACCATGATTTGACACAAGATATAACCTAGGAAACATTTTCGAGGGAAAACCTAGCTATAAGATGAGGTCACTCTGCTCTCTTTCTCTAAATAAAAAATAATTGCTAGCACAAAGAAGTAAACCCTGTGACCCGTGGGCTACTACATTGCACAAATCCTCTCTTTGTGCTCTCTCCTTGTCCCTCTCGACTACTCTGCTCATCTATGGAACAAATGCACTCGAAAAGAATTGAACCCATTTTCATCTTAGTGGATTGGTTATAACACAGTCCGATGACCTACTAGTGGTTAGGTTTGGCTACTTCAACTCTTAACTAGAGTTACAATATGGAATTTCTAGAGTCTTCTTCATCATAACCACGTGAGTAGTTGTTTTTCCATGAATAATGAGAGTTGACATGGCATCCTCTCGAATTATGGTGGCTAAAATAGGAAGTTCAACTTTTGAGTGGCATAACTTTTGCATATGAACTCTGATTGAGGTGATTCTTGCATTGTTAGAAAGGTTTATGTGTGTATAATAGGAAAAAATGAGTGGTGTTAAAATAGAAAAGTTTTACCCCCCAAAAAATGTTGTTTAATACCTCAAAATGGCCCCATAAGGTTTTAGACCCCAATTTTCCAAATTGGGTACCATTGGTAAAAATGGTCCTATGAGTTTATTCCTCCACTTTTTCCACTTCGAAAGCATCAAGATGGATGACAAACAATATAATGATCCAATATGAATCACACCTCCCCATTTTGTGAGGCTTTTGGTCCCCAAAAGCTTCTACTGAATGAGGTGAGGAAAATTTTCCTCCACCTTCTCTCGGGTGTATCATTTAGCCTTGCTTAGAAGTTGTCCTTTCAACCAATCTTCCAAAGGTCATGTTGCCACTATCTTGTAGATCTGAAACTCTTCTGCAAAATCCTATCATATGTCAACTATGCTTGAGCATCTGGTGCCAAATCCTCCACAGAAGGTAAGACCTGTTCCTCTTCCTCATCTAACATGGAAGGCCCATAAAGTTTTATATTCTTTGATTTCATAGCTACATAAATGCACATGTATGGGGGTAGATTGAGTCTATAGGCGTTATCTCCTAACTTTTCTAGTATCTCAAAGGGACCATATCGTAGAGCCTTGATTTTCTTACCAGGACCCTGTAACCTCTCATTGTTCAACTGTAACCATTATTTGTCTCCCACCTTGAACAACTTCTATGTTCTATGTTGATCATGCCTAGCCCTATATTTTTCCTTTAACTTTTGCAATGTCCATTGTACCTGTATATGGATCTGCCTAATCTTCTCAACAAATTTTTTAGCCCTCAAGGTATCCCTTGTAAGACCCTCCCCCACTCCTCGTTACTACCCATATGCAATATCCAAAGGTGAAGGAAGGAAATATGAAAAACAAGTTTTAAATGGGGAATTACCAATGGAAGTGTGGATTGCTTTGTTATAAGAGTGTTGTATATATACCTGATTTTCATCCCAGGTATTAAGGTGTTTCTGATTGTAACCCCTCAAAGTTGCACCAAAGTCTTGTTGAGTACTTCTCTCTGCCCATTTGTTTGAGGATCATATGTTGTATAACTCTTCAACTTTGTGTCTATATTCTCATATGCAGTCCAAAATGCACTGAGAAATCTCATGTCCTTGTCTGAAACAATGCTCCTTGCTATCCCAAAGTGCACCCTAACCTATCACAAAAAAAATTAATTGCTTCTTTTTGTCAGCGGATGGTCCTTTTATAGGGCATCAAAACACACGTCTTATTGAACTTGTCAACTACCATGAACAAGTAGTGTTGAAGACACTTTTTTCATGTATTTTCAATTTTTTCGATGTGGGTCTACTTAGAAGTATGCATAGTGGGTACTCGTTGGATGTGGAATTTAATTTTGCATCCAACGGGTGTCTACACTTGAAATTTGAAGAAACCTTTAAGGAGATAAGCCAAAAATCCAAGAATAAAAAAATAATTTTGTAATTTTCCTTCCAAAATAATTTCCCTCGAGAATGAATCAACATCTTCAATCCTATTGGTTCTTTTAAAGTTAATTTTATTAGTACCTCTTTTTTTAGGCCTATTTTCTTACTTTAAAAACCCCCTAAAGGTTATGTTGACTTTCTTTAATATATGTTCCACTAGGATTTTGATTAGGCTGTGTTGAGTTAGGGTATCGCTAGGCAACCTAACTTTGTGTACTTGTGATGCCATAGACTACAAATACTTCAAGAGGAATAACGACAGGTTTATTAGTTTCCCATGCTACAAATGGTCGAGCAACTTGAGGTGTTGTAGAACCCAATAACGACCCTCACATGTGATATGCTTTTGTATGTATAGGGTAGTGTCTTCTCATGAAGCTAGGAGTGACCGCCTTTCAAACCCTGTCATTTTCTTGACTATATCCTCCCTTGGCTCAAGGAACTATTCCACTACTTTGGGCTTCTACATTCTACCAAAATACTATCATTCACCATTTTTGGGAAGCCTTGTAACTTCTACCACTCTCTTCTTTGTCACTTCTACCAATGTTCTAGCCGTCATCCACCTATATTACCATTAACTTATGGTGAATTTGAGTGTGACATCATTATTGTACCCCGGTAGTCTCTAGTTGTACCAATCTAACCTCCCTATTGGAATAGATTTCATACTTAGTCATAGGTTTAAAATAACAAGTGCTCTATGGGATCTCTATGGATCAATGCACCATGTTTATTTTTCCCTCTTTTAAAACTTATAGAATTGTGGTTGCAAGGGGAATGAACTAGTTCAATTATTGGAAATTTCTAATTATGGAAGGGATGATGTAGATATTCATGTTATAGGGTATTGGTAGTGGCATATGAGGTGAGTGGATTGAGTGGGGGATCAAATCAACAAGGAATTCCATTCTTTGTCATTCATTATACGAGTCATGGGAACATACCATTTGTCTTACCTTGAGTGGCTATGATGCTTCTACCTTTTCAATACAATGACATGCTTGTCCCATAGGATAGCTCGTATTCATGTTTTTTTTGGAGTTGCAACATAAGCCTAGAGTTGCAGCATCAACGTTGGATGAAGTTAAAGCATCGAACTCAGAAAGAGTCACGATATTTCATCAGATGGAGTTGCAACATCAGTTTTGGACACAATCACAACATCCACCTCAAACAAAGTTGCAGCATCTCATCGGATGGAGTTGCAGTATCAACCTCAGTTGGATTTACAACATCAACAATGGCATTCATCTAGTCAGTAGAAAATTATTGTTTTCAACAAACTTCTTTATTCTAGCAGTGGAGTGAGTTGGCATTATTGTTTTATTTCATAAATGGGATGAACTAGAGTTGAAACAACAAAAGTTGTTGTAAGGGAAGTGGAGGTAACAAGAGTTGCAACAACAAGAGTGGATGTAATGGGAGTGGCAATAACAAGAGTTGCAACAATACGAGTTGCAGTAAAAACAACAATCCTCCCTGCACATGCATGAAAAATACTTTATAATAGAGAAAAAGAACTAGAAAAGTGTGAGAAGGGGGGTCTTGATGAAACTTTGAAGTGTCCTTCGTTTTTCTCTCTCTCTCTTTTCATTTCAAGAAAAAAATGTGACAATGAATTTTCCAGTAGGGAATCCTTCCTTATGAACAATTTCCAAATCATTATTGGGCCATTTGCTAGTGATCCATTTTAGGAAGGCTTCCTTAAATAGAGTTCTATGATATAATTGAGGCTTGTGTTAATTTACCATAAGAGGAGTCCTAACTTCATAAATGGTGCATAACTTGATAGCTCCATTGCCATATATTGTGTCAACTTCATATTGTCCAAGCCATCATGTGTGAAATTTCCCTCTTAAGTATTTAAACTTGGAATCGAACAATCGGGCCTAATCTCTAGCTTTAAACTTATTTTTCTTTATGAACTTGTCATGCCACCTTGCCCTTTAGCGTTTTATCATTGTGGTCTGATGTAGGGCATCTTATTGAATTTCATCCAACTCAATAATATAGAGGAGCCCTTACTTTCATGCTTCTGTTGAATCCATTCCAAGTTGTATTATTGTTCTCAGTGTCTGGATCTCTATTTCTATCGGAAAAAGCACTCTATTCCCATACACTAATTCATAAGGGGTGCATCCAATAGTAGTCTTCCATGTTGTTATGTAAGCCCATAGAGCTTAAGGGAGTCAACCGACCCAATCCTTAAGGTGTAACTTAATAGTTTTAGTGATGATTTCCTCAAGGATCTTAATAGTCCCTTCCACCTTTTCGATAGCCTAGGGGTGGTATGGTGTCATCACCTTATACTTGATTTTATATATGTCCATTAATTATTCAACGAGACTTGAAGTGAATTGAGTTGCATTGTTGGTCACTATCTCCCAAGGTATTTCCAACCTTGTGAAGATTTCCTCATGGAGAAATTCCACTATTGCTTGCTCAATTTCTATCATAAGAGCCTTAGCTTCCATCCACTTCATGACATAATTTGTGCATAAAATAATATAGGAAATTAGATGAGAGGAATGATTGATTTGTCCCATGAAATAAATGGCCTATTTTTCAAAGGTTTCTACCACAAATTGCATCTATAAAGGAATCTCATTTGATTTTACAAGCCTTCCCATGCAATGGTAGCTATCACATCTCTTCACATACTGCATGGCATCCTTAAAGATGATGGACCAACAATACCCCCAAATGGAGCACCTTGTACCCTATTATTTTGTCTGAAAAGTGACCCCCACAAGGTCCATCATGGGAAGCTTTTAGTATGTCATGAATCTCGTCCTCTCATACACATCTCCTAATTATCAAGTCCAGGACAATGTAGAAAAGATTCAACATATTTCCATGATAATATCCAACTCTATTTGATAATATTCTAATGCTCCTTTGGAGTTAGGTGTTGGGGCATCTATCTTGCATCTAAATAATTTGCAATATCTACAAACCATAGAGAGTTAGTAGATAATGCAAAGAAATGTTCATCAGGAAAGGTATCTTCTATGTGTGGTTCATTATCATTAGATGTTAATATAGAGAAAATCAACCACCATATTGTCTTTTCCTAGTTTGTTCAAGATGGTAAGTTGAATTCTTGCAATAACAACAACCATCTTGTGACTCTACCATTAGTAATTGGTTCATTCATTAAATAATTTACAACAATATGGTTAATATGTAAGACTATTGGATACACTGTGATATAATTTTGAAATTTGTTTATTACATGAATCATGACAATGAATTCTGTTTTAGTTACAATATAGTTGAATTCCATTAGTGAGAGGTTTTTTCCTATGAATTATATTGCATATTAATCATTTCCTTCTAATTTCCCTATAATATCTCCAATGGCGATATTTGATGCATCTATAGAGATATGAAAAGGAAGGGAGCAACTGGGCCCTCTCAAAATTGCAACTTCAGACACTTTACACTTCAATGTTTCAAACGCATGTTGGCAATCACATGTCCATAAAAACTTAGCATTTTTGTTAAGGAAAATAACGAATGGGAAATTTGTGAAATTTTTCAATGAAATGTCCATAATAACCAATATATCTTGCTATCACTCAATAATTTTCCTAGTTGTGAAAGGAAAACCTAGAGGTAACATTTAACCAATCTTGGAAAACAAAATTTGGCCCTTCCAATCCAAAGAGGGATCCCTTTATGACTCAGCTATCTTGTGTCACTTCAATAGTTGGTAATGTAATCAACACAACCACCAAATATTCAATAGGGTAAGGGTTTTTAAATTATGTTTTGGTAGAGTGATCAAAACCATTGGGCATGGAGTTCAACTAGCTTAAAACTTAACTAAATTTAAAATCACTGGATCATCAACATACAAAGGAAAGATAGATAGCTTTTTCATAAATCACCAAGTCATGTTGAGATGCAAGGTTGAAGGGAGAAAAACATTCCACTACACAGAGCATCCAACAAAGGATGAATGCCACTACAACTTTAGAGAGAAAGGGTGCAAATATTTAATTACTATGAACCCAAAGCATCTAAGATAAATTTCGATTAATTTACTTACAATTAAATTATAAAGGAAAAACATTCAAATGGAATACATAGGACGAAAACAATCACTTGGAAATATAGACCAAGAAAAACTAGCACATGAATCTTTGAGTCAATGATCAAGTCTTTCATTAAAATTTCTAAAGAGATCACAATATTCAATAGGCTTTTAACACTCAAAACCGAGCCTTTCTTCCTTACAATACATATAATATATAGATATTACATCAAACTATTGCATGCTTCTAGTAAACAAACACAACTATAGATCTAAAACTTGCATTGGTCATAATGATTACAAAATATCTAGAATTTCTTAAGTCTTGAATCTGCAATTAGTTCAACAGTTGATTGATTCTTGCCTTTGGGATATGACTGCCAATTGTGTCCCTTTGATTGACATCTCATTACTTTCAAATTTTCAAAATGCTTTGCCATCTAGAAGTGATATTCTTCAACTACTGATTTTCATACCAGGAAAGCTTAACCAATATTGATTTTCGATGTCTAAAGAATAGAATTGATTTTCACATTGTTGACTGGAGAATTCAAACTTGACACTTGTGACCTCTTTGAATACTTTTCCATATCGCAAAGGTATAGGACAATGCTATGTTTATGTATACGCGAGATCAAATGTTTGGAAGCAATATGAGAAACCCAAACCAAATGATTTCTAATCTCCCTAAAAAAATCTAAAACAATTGGCGGCACTCTTTGGCTTTTATTTTTGTACAAAATAATCCTCTTCCTCAAGTGTAGAGGGCATTCAGAACCTGGGCAAACCTAGTTTGCATAGGAAATTTTTTCAAAAGGTTCAAACATCCTCTATGTACCATCTTTCCTTATAATTTTGCACAAAGGCTGCTTGCTCAAGCTTTTAATCTGAAGATTCCATAATTATACCTCTTCAATTTTCCACATCTTTGTAGGAAGATGAAAGGACATTTGTAATTCTTGAGACAAAAATAAGCTCACATAATCCTTTTTATGAACACAATATTTCATTTCCATGTGCTCTTCCATATTTAAGCAAAAGCCCATTTTTAGTTTTAAATGCTAATGAAACTATTTGAAATAGAACATCTAGTTCAAGTTCAAATTATGGTCTCCAAAAAATGTCAATTTAGTGAGTGTAGTAGTTAGCTCTCCCTGATAAATATCTTCAGCGCACAATAAAATACCTGCATAACCTCCTCACACACTTTTGATGGTGATACAATACTTGCAATATTCTTTAGTATCTTGATATAACCATGAAAATCAGGACTTGATTGTACACAACAATCATTTACAAAAGGCTATGAAGAATTAGATAGATCCGGCACAAAACTCAAAATCACCTCTGATCAATAACATGAATCTTAGCGAAATATAGTGTTCCCATTAGGCTTCCACTCATTTTACAAAGTGGACAATAGATTTTACAAATTTCCAAAATGGAGCCAAGGTGAGAATGCCTAAATTTAAAACAATATTTCCCAATTTGCCACCATTATTTGCAAATTGAACCCCTTTCTATACTTTGACCCTTCAACCATGACTATTCATAAGCCCATGTTCAATTTCATATTTCTAAGCATCTAAGATTTTTATGACGATCTAGATTTGAAAAATCATTCATATAGAAACAAATCCTTGAGATAATGCACAAACGTTCATATATGTTGCTTAAAGCAATTTTAGGGAAATTTCCCCAAAGCAATGTGCATACTCTAAATTTAATCGAGATATTTTACATATTATAATTTTCATCAAGTATCTTCAACAACTCCTTTGTCACACTTGAGCTGATGACTACAATTCACTAAAACTCCATTTTGACTTGTGTTTCAACTTCTTCTCTCGTTTCTTATTTTCAACATGCACACTTGGATTCCAACAGTGCTTGAGCTTTATGTCAATGTGTCTCATATCTTTGGCTACAAGGAACTTGACATCTGTTATGAAACCAGCTTCAAGAAATATAGAAAATATGATCAACGCCTTAGAATTCAGCCTCTTCGAGGGGGCAACCTCCTTTACATTACATAAATGAACAATTCTTGGATGATTCAAATGACAAAACCTCCTTTCTATATATAGGAGTCTAAGGAGTCACAATATAACCCAGCCAACCTAA